>QLPF01002568.1:0-29074 GCA_003314045.1 Hygrophorus pudorinus
TATTTGACAAACCTTTCTGTTGCTTTACAGCACCCATTTCAATTTTTGGCTCATGACACTAGCTCCCATGACATCAAAAGATTGACAACTACTTTTTTGAAATGTATTGTGATAGAACTCAGTACATGACCCGGTGTTCCGCATGCTGTAGTAAATATGTATTTCAAGTTGCACCATATTGGAAGACCGAATTCACAGGCCACAAATTCAGGATTGAGTTGATCTATATCACTGGCAAGGAGGATGATGGAGATATGCCCACCTAGAATCACACATCACACCTGGGACATAATGACTTTTCTCTTTTGGCCAGAATTTATAGCTGTTTTTGTATTGCTTGATAGTTGGGCAGGAAAAAAAGTTGTTTCAGAAAAGTTGGACTTGGCCAAATTTCATAAATTGAAAACTATGTGAAAGTGATGAAACATGAAATACTCCATGGATTGACATGGTTATAGGAAAAGTTTCAGTATTTTTTTGTGGTTATCCGGTGGTCATTCATGTGATGATACTATTGTTGTTTGCACATGACCTTGTCACAGGGTGTCACATGTCAAATTTGGGTGATACAATAAAACACCTGTTTTCTGCACAGTTTCCTCTGAAACTTTTGATCTGAAAATCTGAATATATTAGCTATATGTTGGCCACATCAAAAGGGCATAATTTAGAGCCTGAGCGGCAACTCAATCATCACTTGCATTTGGCTGGATATGGACGCTTCGGAACATTCTGTGTGACAGTCCTCCGATTATCCGCAGTACATTTCCTTAGACCATGACTACTGACAGCTCTGCACAGCCTGAACTCGGAGGGTCTACTAGTGAGATGCGAGTTGGGGATTCTGAAGAAGGAAAAGCCTTCTGGACTGAGGATGATGTGGACCACCTGGTTCAGTTCCTTGCTGACCACAAGTCTGGATCAGCAGATGGGGGGAATTTTAAGAAGACTGTGTGGACGGCGGCTGCTTCGCATATGAAAGCCTTCACCACAAAGGGTGCGCGGAAGACAGCAGTGTCCTGCAGGACCAAATGGAGCCGGGTGAGTGTGAAGTATGTCCTTTTTATATGACCCACTCAGACTGACTTTCTTTTACAGTTGCGTGAATCCTACAAGGTAGTCGCTGTTCTCAAGAGGCTCTCGGGGTTCACATGGGACGAAGACCATGGTCTCAACATCGGTGCACAAAGTGAGCAGGCGTACAAGACTCTGGAGAAGGTAAATGTCCACAGTTGACCTCACAAATGACTCGGACTCACATTAATGTCAGGCCAACCACAAGGTCAAACCTTTCAAGAACCAAGGCTTCCGACACTTTGATACCATGTATGACCTCATGCCTCGCGGTACTTGAGACCCGAACAGTTTTCGTCCATTAGGACAAACTCATGGGGCCGCCACATCACACCTTCTGTCTTCTGCTCATGCCATCGATGGCAGTGACGAAGATGATGACAATCCACCTCTGCCGCCCACTTCGCCAGTGCTACCCACTTCACTAGTGCCTTCTCCTCCAACCATGTCGCAATCTGTCACCTCTGATCCTGGCCATGCCCCCACTGCCATTGCTTCCAGTGTGAGCTCTGGGAAATGTAAGCGCTCTGCTCTTGACAATGGTGACGCTGATCAGCACACTCCTTCCTTATCCCTCTTCACCTCTGTCTCACGTGAGAAGAAGAAGGCCGGTGGCGGTTCAGCTGTGATGAACTGTCTCAACAAAACACTTGATGGCCTTGGTGCACATCTTGTGTCCGTTTCAAAGCAGGCACAGCTTCCAATGCTACCTGATAACTTGCCGGAACGGATGATCAAAGCCATGCAGAAGCTTCAGCATGATGAGCCCAACATGGATATTCCGCGCTTGGCAGCGCTCGTCAATTTATTCAAGTGCTCCACCGAAGCTGCCGATACATATCTCACCCTGTTTCGGGAGGATGTTCAAAAGGGTTGGGTTGAGAAGCAATTGCTGGAGTCTTTGGGTTTCCCGCCGCTGAGTCCTCTTGATATGTCTATGTAGTTTTTCACCATGTTTCTTTTGCTGTTGTAGTCTGCCATGTTCCTTTTACCCCGCCATGTTTCTTTTACCGCTGTAGTGCATTATGTTTCCCTTACCGCCGCTTTACGTTTCCTTGTCGCACCTACCATGTATATGTAGTATGGTGTACCAAATATCACACATCACAGAACCCGAACACGTTTACAGAAACTACTACAAAAAACATTGAAGAACATGATAAGAGAATTGAGAAGAAAATAATATCAATGTTAGATGAGGCCACGTTCACGAAGTTCCCTCAAGTAAGACTCCCACATAGCCTTCGCAATACAATCTCGGATGTCGTCCGCTTGTCGCCTCTCAGCTCTCCTCGGAAGACCATCAGCTAAGTCCCCTGTAGAAACGCTCGGTTGCAGATTATCGTTATCTTCATCGTCGTCATCAAAATCACTTACTTCTAAAGGGTCTTTGTCACGGATGAAATTGTGTAGCACGGCAAGAGCGGCTGGAAGATATGCTTGCGTCTTCATATCATCTTCCGGCAGGTTTACTAGAATACAGAAGCGACACTTTAAAACGCCAAAAATTCGCTCTATTACATTGCATGCAGACGCGTGATGCAGGTTGAAAAGTTCCTCTGCATTTGCAGGTCTGTAATCTGCACTGTTAGTCTATAACAAAATAAAAACCTGAGTCCATACCTGAGGTCTGTGCACACCCATTCAGCCAGATGATAGCGCAAGCCCCGGAAAGGAATAATAAGGCTGGTGGTTGTTGGAAAGCCAGCATCTGCAAGGTAATATTTGCCGGGTGGGACTGGAAGGTCAGTAACGTGAGCATTGTGAAACATGATGGAGTCAGATGTCGATATGTCCCAACCCGGAAAGACATAGAGAAATTTCATGTTGAAACTGCATGCTGCGAGGCAGTTTTGCGTTACCATGCCTTTTCGATCACGGTTGGCTTGACGTTCAGCGGCAGTCACATTGCAGGCGAAATGAGTGCCGTCCATTGTGCCAAGACAGTTCTTGAAAAAGGGATAAAATTTATGATTTCCCCGAATATGGGGGGGGACAGGTTCATTGATGGTCGGTAACTGAACATTCTTGTTGTAGAAGGGGGGTGACAAGAAGAAGACAAGCATTCCCAGAAAGTAACTGTTGTACACATCAGTACGACATCAAATGATAAAATAAACACATACTGCGATGTTGTATCAGTCGAGTGCTGAAAGTGTTCGCTTACATGCTGGATGGAAAGTCCAGTCACACAAGTATAGAGAAAAATCTCCAACTGCTCATCCAGGGTCACATTCCTTGTTGCTGTGTAACCAGCATCCTGTAGCTCCTTAATTAGTGCATAGAACACATGCTTGTGCACCCCGAGTTCATTGTGAATGCGTTCCGGGTGGCCCTCAAGTAGTTTGCAGACCCATGCAACCCCAGTTAGGGCAGAGGTATGATATGGAGTCTTATCATACAGGGGACCGGCATATAGCAGTGTAGCGTTGAGGATGACTTGGATCATTGCAATGATGATGACCATCTGGTGGATAAGCTGATTCTTCCAACGGATAATCTCACAATTGAGCTGATTGCAGTCCATGTCCTATAGATTGATGACTCGGAGCACTGGTATATGGTATAACTAAATTGGGACTGTCACACAGAATGTTCTGAAGCGTCCATATCCAGCCAAATCCAAGTGATGATTGAGTTACCGCTCAGGCTCTTATATCACTGGCAAGGAGGATGATGGAGATATGCCCACCTAGAATCACACACCACATCTAGGACATAATGACTTTTCTCTTTTGGGCCAGAATTTATAGCTGTTTTTATATTGCTTGATAGTTGGGCAGGAAAAAAAGTTGTTTCAGAAAAGTTGGACTTGGCCAAATTTCATAAATTGAAAACTATGTGAAAGTGATGAAACATGAAATACTCCATGGATTGACATGGTTATAAGGAAAGTTTTAGAATTTTTTTGTGGCTATCCGGTCAGGTGGTCATTCATGTGATGATACTAACCATATAAGGCAATAAGATGAATTTATTATCATTTGAATCTACTAATTGAGAGAAAAAGGACTTGTAGCTGACAAGCAGGTTTCCGATCGCAAGAGCCTGCCAGAAAAACCCTAAATATTTTTTACAAGTAGGACCACTACAAACAATGTATGTAAGGAGTGAGAGGGTGGGTAAAGCAAAATGACGAGCTAGTGCAAGGGAAAGGTCGTGAGTGTGAGAGCAGACTCTCGCAGCAGAACTATTCTGCAAGGGAAGAGGAAGCTTTCCTAGCATGAGTAGGCAATAGCACATCAGTAAAATTACAAGTCCTTTTGTAGTTCCTTGGAGTCCTTGTTCTTTTTGGATACTTTTTTTTTGTCTTTTTTTGGAACTTGAGGGCCTTTTACATCTTGTGCTCCTTGTAAAAAAAATTCAAAGTAAATACCAGTTTTGAAGGTCAATATTTTTGAAGGTAAACTGACTTTTTGAAATCCTTTTAACAAGTGGCTAAAAGATACAGTATTTTACTTAGAATGATATACAAGTTAAGTAGTTCTAAGAGAATAAGTAGTATAAAAAACATTCAAGTAGGATAAGCAATGAAAGAAACTTATAATTTTTTGACTTCTGCTTATTATTTATTTTCAATGGTATAATTTGTAACCATACAAAAATTCAACATCTGTCAGGCTTGAACCCACAGCATTGGAAATTCAAGTCATCATATGTCCAATTATTGGACACATAACCGTTTAGCCAACTTGGCTTGAATATTATGAAGAGCCAAGACTATATAACAAGTACATATTCAACTTGACTTGTAAGTTTTTTTTTTGACTTCAAACTTTTTTGGCTGAATTCAACCAAACAAGGGCACACATTGCCAGGTCAACAACAACAACAATGGACCAGCGGCCACCACCATCCTCTCATGTGAAACAAGGGGCCACTGATGATCCCTGCACTGGCTGAATGCTGGAACTAAACCAACAAACAACACAAACACAAAAGGACTGAGGCAAGGACGTGCAAAGGTTGGAATCAACAAGCCAAAGGTGAAGAATATAGAGAACAATATGAAACAAGATGTGTGAAATCAAAATAAAATAACCAGAACTTATGCGAAGTTCTATGTGAGGGTTGCGAGGTTACGATTTAGAGTGCGAAGTCTTTCGCAAATACTAGATGATTATCCAATATCAAGGACGAGTTCGAGGGCTTTGACGAGTACAAGGACTTTGACGAGTACGAGGACTTTAGACATGAACTGGAGGGAAGAACTAACTTCTTATTTGAAGCTGAAACTACAGGGTTTTATAAGTACAGAGTAAAAAGACTTGAGCCACTGTCCGAATTTAAGAGGGAATAGCTAAGTACAAAGACACAAAGACAAGAAACGAGTCCAGACTATCAGAGAATGTCATGGAATGATGAGTAAACAGTATATCGTAAGTGAAGGCAATGGGAACATGCAGATTAGATTGCAAACACCTGAACTCTGGGCCGCAAAGTGTGAGAATGGCTTCGCAAGGTTTTGTGAAGCTTCACAAGGACTTCACATATGTCAAAGAGATGGCGGTTAGTGCGTGAATGTGGACTATGTCGAATACATCATTTCCAGACCTGTGGAGCCTGCAGTCATATCACCGCGTCACCTTGGCCTGCACCATCCTTCACACAAGTTGATGACAATGACAATGAGGGCCATCAGTGGCCACCACCACCCTCTCACGTGAAATGAGGGGGCTGCATCAACCTGCTCACCTATACATGACATCAACGGTCTGGTAAGTCATAATCACATTATATTTCACTAATCATTGCTACTAACTACCAGATAACAACAGAAATGTGGCTGCAGCAGACAAAAAAAAGTGAGTTATATATATATATTCTCCTGCAGTCCATGCACCCCACACTCTTCTGTTTACACACAGAACACGAACAGATCTGGAACACAAGGCCCATGGTGAGCTCATGGACTTGAGCAGACAACAACAAAAAAGGTGAGTACAGCTATCTATATATATATATTCAGTCCCAGCCTGCACCACCTCACACAGGTCGACGACAATGATGACAACGACAGGGGCCACCAGTGGCCACCATCACCCTCTCATGCACCACCCCTCTCATGTGAAACGAACATGATACCAACAGCCTGCCAGTGGTCACAGTAAGTCCCAATGATATTATATTTCACTAATTATCGCTACTAACTAACTATTAGATAAATGTGGCCGCAGTGCAACAGATGAAAAAGGTGAGATATATATATATACTCTCGTGTAGTCTGCGCCCCCACACTCTTCTGTTTACACACCCACCAGCCCTGGCCCCCACCACCCACTCATGCGAAATGAGGGGGCTGCACCACCCCAGCCCCTCACACAAGTTGACAACAACAATGATGGGGGCCATTAGCGGCCACCACCACCACCCTCTTGCGCGAAACAAGGGGGCTGCATCACTGCCTGCAACAGCCCCTGGCACGCAAATGTGAGAGGGCTGGCAAGGAATGGGAGAGGGTTGGCGAGGACCCCTGCTGCTCACCAAGCAAGTGTGAGGTTTTTTTTGATAGTATTTTCTATTTCATGTCCCTGTTTTATTTTATTTTAATTTCATTTTTCATGTCAAAATTATTGTCCGGTGGGGCGAACCCTATGGTGGACACAACATAACATGTAAATTACTCAGGGACCCTGTGTCCCCACCATTTCTTTGGACCTTGTCATGAGCTGACAGGTGTCTCTGTGACGGGTCAAACCTCCCGCAGATCCACTGTGTCTGCACGCTGTTTACCCGCCCTGTCCCAACTTCTCAGAAGTGGTGAGGCCAGTGATGCCGACGAGGAATGGTGTATGTGGAAGGCAGTGTGGGCCGGGAAAGTTTCTGGCGTTAAGTGCTCAGCCACCAAGGTGGTGTAGCACAGGAGCTGGGACATAGGACAAGTGGGAAGAGTGGTGAGTGAGTGTAGGGTGGAAGAGAGGAATGGTACTTCTCCGACTCCGAATTCCATCCTATTTGCATTCTCACTACGCATCTTCTGTCAGAGTCATTCATCTGCACCTGGTTCCTGCACGTGTTTGAAGTGTGTGTGTGTGTGTGTGTGTGTGTGTGGGAGGGGGACATGGTCGTGTGTGGTGAGTGCATGTGTGTGGAGGTGGCATTTCATGTGAAGTTGTGTAGCAAGGGGAATACATGTGCATGTGATAGTGATCGACTATTGGGGTGAATCTGTAGGGGTGACATTTCCGAAGCTATGCTGCAGCTGTGCTGTTCGTCCTATGTATTTCAGTAGCTTGGTGATGCCGGACTTGTTGCTGAAGAGGTATTTTAGTGAAGACGCCTTGTGGCCAAGCGCTTTTGCAAGCAAATGATGTTCTGCTCGGTGATGTGGGCATTCGAAAATGTAATGGTGGACTGATTCTTCTTCAAGACAACAGAGATTGCAGATGGGGCTGTCTACTTTCTTGGTTCTGGCGAGGTGCTGGTTGAGTCCGATGTGACTGGTACAGAGTTGTACCAGCATGCTGGTTTGTGCGCGGGTGAGGCTGGTGACTGGTGACTGAAACTTGGCGAATGGGAAGACGGGGTCGAACTTGCTGAGTTTTGCATAGCAAGGAGAGGCTTTCTAGCAGGTGTGCCACGCTGCCCATGCGCTCTTCATAGTGTTCCCAAAGTTCAGTTTGAAACTGTTGAAACTCAGTTCAAACCCAAAACAAACTCCAAAGTTTGGGTTTGGTTTGGGATTTTGGCAAACTCAAACTGAACTCTGAGTTTGGTTCAGCCAAACCAATTACCATATATGGTAAGAGTTCAGGTTTGAAACCTAAACTAAACTACTTTGGAGCCAAACTCCAAGGTTTGGTTTGAACTTTGGCTAAACCAAACTCCAAAGTTTGGTTTGGGATTTCAAAAAAAAGGCCAAAACTAGACCAAACTGAACTTTGGGAACACTAGCTCTTCAGGGACTTCATGTGGGCTTGCTTCAGTGCAGCTGCACTGTGACTGAGAATGTGAGTTGTTAAGTATGGGTGGGAGTAAACATGCCTCAGAGGAGTCGCCCTGTGTGGCTTTCTTTGCCTCTTTGTCTACCAGCTCATTGCCCTCTACCCCGCTATGTGCCGAGATCCAGTATAGTGTCAACGAAAGTTTGTTTCCATGTTTTTTGATGAGTGTGTCAGCCATGTCCATTATGTTGGCCATGATGTGTTGACCGGGCTGGGATTTGTGGATGTGCATAGCGGCTATGACTGCTTGGTTATCTATGTTAACTAGGGATGTCCAGGGGTATGGGAAAACCTGCAGTGCCATGGTTACAGGTCACGCGAGTATGGGTGCGGTCTGGACTTGTCATACTCTTGACACTACTGCCACCTGTTCCGGCGGTGTGCAGTTCTATCTCATGGGTGCCGGGCTTTTTTTTATTACTTCAATCCGCTGCCTAGTGAAGGACACAGGTAACCCGTGGGTATTTCACGGGTATTTCAGTAATCAGACCATAGATTTTTTTTGTGTGATCAAAATGCACTAAAGATTATCTGAAACTGTCAAGAAATGGCTGAGATATGGTCATAACAAGTTTTAGCACCTAAGCTTGAAAGCTGATGGCTCACCACCCTGAATAATGACGAAAATCCGAGGTTTTTTGAGGTTTTCTGAAAAACCTCGGATTTTGATGATATTCAACTGGTAATAATGATGGTGTACCATCAGTTCTGAAGATGAGCTGCTAAAACTTGTTATGACCATATCTCAGCCATTTCTTGACAGTTTCAGATAATGTTTGGTGCATTGTGATCGTGCAAAAATGTTCTAGGGTCTGATTACTGAAATACCCGTGAAAAACCTGTGGGTTACCTGTGTCATTCACTACTGCTGCCCAACCAACCTTGTGCCTCATCTCAAATTACTGTGAATACACCAACCATGCCAACAACTTCACACCACTGCTATTGCTGTTGTTTCATCTCAGGCTAACTCCATATTAATGGCTGTTCTAGATCTCCACCCTACTGAGTACAATCACATTCTCAATGAGGACGGGATGCCGTTACAAACGCTCGATGCCTTCGCGATTCAACTTGGCCGATCCCTCAGGCGGCCAACAATCTGTCTACTTTCAAAACATGCTGCATATTAGCAATGAAACATTGCCAGCGATGAAGAAACACAACATTGAATCTTGGCTCAGCTGGTGTATAAAACCAGGAAAATCTGTAAGTTTTTTTTCTACATCGTTCCAATGGCAAAAACTAAGCTACCCTCCCAGGCTCGAAATCTCAATTCTCAGTCCAAATCTGTTTCCGACAAACTCTCCACTCAATCTGGTTCAGCTGCGTCAGTCATATCTCACAAGGCCATGGCCATTGTCAAGAAAGGTGTCAAAGCTGCTAGAACAGTCATGCAGCCTTTCAAGAAGCTCAAACGTTAAATTTCAATGCGCACACAGTCTGAGCCATCTGTTGCCGATGACAATGTAGATCCCCTTTCCATCGACCACCCTGATCCCATCCAGATCGATGTTGGCCCAGATAATGACGAAGCTGCCACTCCCACACGGAGGACGAGGATCAGGTAGATCCACAAAAGGAGTTAGGTAGGTGCACTCTACGCTTTACCACCTCTTTCACCTGTCTTATAGTCTACTAGATGCCCTCAAGCAGACCTAGCACTCCCCAATCTACTCATTCTTCAATGACAACATCTCTGCTCAGATGCACTTGTCTTTTTTTCATGTGTGCTGCCCAACATTGCAAGACCAAGAGTGGAGGTGTCCGCCGCTTCCAGGACTTGAAGGATCGGGCCTCTACAGCCAATTTGAGGCATCATGCCATCAATTGTTTTGGAGCAGAAGCCGTTTCAATGGCTACTAAACCTGATGGGATATTAGCTAATGAATCAATATTCACACTGTTCGCTCGCCAGGGCCAGAAACCTGTCCAGTATTCACACCGGTCGGACAGCAACATTGAAGTTCGCACCTGCATCATCAAGTGGGTCACAGAGAACAACAGACCCATGAACATCACAAATGATCATGAGCTTCAAGAGCTCCTCACAGCCAGCCGACCCCATATCCTTCAAGGCAAACTGTCTCACATGAGATCAACACCTGTTTTCAAAAATGCTGTGAGTGCATTGCCCTCCTCCTCAAGGTTAGTAATTTACACTTTCTCGGGTTCACATGTTGACGATAAGATATTAGGAACACCCTGGCCGCATACATTTCGCAACAGATGCTTGGACTTCACCCAATCACTGAGTGTTCATTGCATGGACCGTCCACTTAGAGTATGAAGGGAACATGCTCGCTTTTTTGTTGGATATTGTTGAGGTACCTATAAACTTGTATAGGGCTTCTTAAGGCCCTATAACAAGTATGGAAAGGATAGATAACAACTTAAGACTCACGGTGCACTATTCACAGATCCAAATCAATGTATTTGGGTAATGAATGTATATGCTGTTTATGAGTTGTAGTGGTTATGTATCTAAAGATCGTGCGACGCGGACCGCGTAATATGGTATGTTTGTACATGTGTACATTGTGGCACGTGTCCACAGTAGATAATGATAATAAAGATAAAATAGAAA
The DNA here is from genome assembly GCA_003314045.1 of Hygrophorus pudorinus. Lineage (NCBI taxonomy): Eukaryota > Fungi > Basidiomycota > Agaricomycetes > Agaricales > Hygrophoraceae > Hygrophorus > Hygrophorus pudorinus. The sequence goes on from QLPF01002568.1 coordinate 10,606, forward strand.
GTCAAAGAAAGTAAACAAGGAATCATAGATTCCTTATACTCTTCCCCCTCTTTAAGAGGAAATATAGATGCTAAACTAGCATGGGCCCATGAGGGTGTCGGGATCAACAATGCGCTCCAGTGGTTTGGGCGCCTAGCACGAGGCTCTGGCAGTTTCTCGTTGGCCGAATCTTGGTTGTCTTCTTCGGTGTATATCACATATGCGTTGTTGAGTATTTCATCAATGGGTTTATTGCCTTGGAAGGCAGAGAGCACAATCAGCTCTTCAGCTGATGCAGCGGTGCATATGTATTTTGCTGTCATAGGCTTGATGCCGTGTTTAGGCCGTTTGCCATATTTTTTGATAGGCTTAGCGTGCTGTTTCTCGACGCAAGCCAGAGGAGGAGCCAGCATAGAGGCCAGTGATACTGTGGAGCCGGTAGCAGATGCTGTGGAGGCAGGGTTAACAGTGGTGTGATCCACTGGTGAGGAGGGTTGGCCTGCATCGGCACGTGCAAGGATGGCACATTCTGCGTAACCATGGAACATGGTTTTGTAGATGGTAGAGTCTAGTCCACACTGATAATAGTGTGTGGCAATGAAAGATTCATCGAAGGGTTTGTCGTTGGGGAAGTAACAAGCTTCCCAGAAGCTGGGGATGGTATTAGGGGCTACCAAGCCCAGGTATTGGCCATTGCCAAGTATTTTGAGAGCCTTAAGCTCAAATTCCCTGCGGGCAGAGCCAGTAGGTGCACCATCCCAAAGGAATTGCCATACCGCTAGGTCATCCGATCAGTATCAGTTTTTGTCATTGTCACAGATAGCCTTAGGCACATCATTGTGATTTATGACCAGCTTGTCTACTGGGTATTGGGCTTGTTGGCCCGCAGGTGGTAGCACTTTGGCCTGTAATGCCAGTACTATTAGCGCTCTTTGAGTGAGCGACCATTGATCAAACAGAATTTTGTATGCCTCTTCGGCAAGGGCTCTGAAGGAAGGGTGTGATGGGCCTATGGCCGGAGGTTCGGATGAGGAACCTTTCTTCATAGGGAAGAATTCTGGCCCTTTAATGTTTCTCCACAAGGAGTCGGGGTATAATGACAGGTGACCGCCGGCTCCTAAGGCTACAGGTAGGCCATTTCGGAATAGCCACGTAGGCATGGGGAGTCCTATGACCGAGGACGGTTTTACCTTGACTTTGAATGAGGCGATTTTGCCGCTAGGCAATGACTTTATCTCCCTAACAGGGTCAGCCGGTTTGGGAGGAACAATGAACATAGCAAGGTTCACAGTTTGAGCATATGAAGGCCATAGGGACGGGCAGTGGGCCTGGTTGTAATGAACAAGCAATGGCTTCCTCATACTGTTGGGACAATTCCTGATCAATTGTCATACCCTCATAGGGTTCATCGTCAATGTGAGGGTAAGTCGCTAACGGAATGGGGACATCAGACTGGGTGTAGTCCCTGGATTTACCCTTGGTCGGGGTAGGAGGCTAGAGCTCGATGTGAGCTTGCAGCAAGGGCCACGTTTCACTTTGAGCCTGTGAGAGCACTGTGTTGGCTTTGGCCAATAGCTGTTTTTCCAAGCTAGCTATTTTGCTTTGGAGCCTCCGCTCCTCGTCGTACAAGTCATCTACTTGGTTGTGCAATTGCACGTTGTCTTTGTGCTGTATGACCACAATCGTAGCCTCGTTCCCACACAGTTTGGTGGAGTTGTTTGTGCCAATAGGCACATTGCTTTTCATACAGGGCTTCAGTAGCCCTGTTATTGTGTTGTGCCACCAGGTGGGTGACATATTCGATGCACGCATGGCATCTTTTTGGGTGCACGAACACGTGCAGAGTGGGGTCCACCTCCATTGGAGGCAAGACACAAGCCATCAGGCTCACGATGGTAGGAGTTTCTTCGCATCATAGACACGAAGAGCAAGAATAATGTCCCGAAGGACTGGAGACTTTGACTGTTAAGCCTTTTTCTTTACCGCATGAGCGGGATCGGGACTGTGAACTCGACCCACAACTGGGTGATTGGCGGGGGCTTCAGTAGGATATAGGGATACTAGGTGAGGAGGATTACAGTGGAGCTATAATCAATCTTTTATACCTGTGGGCATCGGGGTTTGAATGCCACACTATGGTGTTTGGTGGGTATTTGCCACATTGCTGTATTTGGTATTTGCTCAGTTGCGACTTGTCACACTTTCAGTGTGCTTGTTCCAGGATAACTCCCATGGTGTAGATACTCCATGGAGTTCAAGATAGCGGTCAAGAGCTGATAGCTCAGCCACTGCGGCTAAGGGCTCCCAGGTGTAATCACCATAGGCCCACGTAACCTTAAATGATAATTTGGGGGACCACTTATGGTCAACTATTTTGTCTACAACCCATTCGTGGTCCGGGTCCGTGCCGAAGTCGTAAAACGCATCGGCTTCCCTCTTAGGGAACAAACCATCGTGATTCGGTTGATGGAGCTTTAATAGGCTTACATGGAACATCAGGTGGATGTGTCATATATGGAGTTCATCCAGTAGTTTTATTGTATAGGTAGATTTTGTAGGGTTGCTGTCAAGCACTGTATATGGCCCAATAAACTTGGGTAATAACTTTCGGACTCTGCCTTTTGGCAAGTTTAAGTTCTTAGTTGAAAGGTAGGCTTTACTGCCTATAGGGATGATAGGGTCGTCTCTTCTATGTGTGTTAGCATGATAGGTTTGAGCTATGTGGCTAGATATTATAGCATCATGAGCCGCCTCAAGGTTCTGTACTGCTTGTTTAGCGAATTGTTTAACGCCTTTGTAGGGTGTATCCAATATAGGATTATTCATCATAGTCGGCATCCAGCTGCCATTCAACTCGAAGGGCACAAGCTCGATGAGCTATTCACCATAGAGTTGAATGCAAACTCTATGGATGGCAATTTGTCATTCCAATCTGTTTGGTTATCATTTATGAAGGCACGGAGTGCCTGATTAATTGAATGTATTGAATGTTCCGTAGCACCATCCGTTTGAGGATGAAATGCTGTAGACATTAACAGAAGGGTGAGAGGTAAATATTGGCCCACTGTTGTAATGCCGAGGCACGATTCATTGCTCACACAATCTTTGGTAGGCAAATGAACATGGACTATAGTCTTTGCCAGACCTTTGCCCGGCTCGGTGGGATAAAGATGGTGATCATGCTGTATGACATTATGTGTCAGTATTGGATAAATCTTGGTAAGAGGGTAAGACAGAGCCCATATCTCGACATGGACAGGGATCTTGTGATGCATGAAGGGATCGGCCTGTTTCATGTGCACAGACATAAAGATGCATGCATGCTGATGTTTGCACCAAACTACATACCGGGTGCGGGCCGAGTGGATGGCGAGATATTGGAAATGCTCTGGGCACTGCTAAATAAAGTGGCGAGCAGCATGAGGGCAATGACCAGAGCACATCTGCAGGAGACATTGGATGATCACATGAACGACTCCAACTGGAAGAAGTTGATCAGCATCGGTAGGGCATATCACCATAGGTCCCAAGTATAATTATTGAGTATCACTGCAGTGCCGGCATTGTGCTGAAAATATCCAAAGGCACAGCATCATCTCATTACATGTTGGGATGCATTCCTGGCTTTAAATGCGACCACCAATCGACGGCTATCGAAAACCTGGGGAGAACAGGAGAAGAAGGCTCAAGCAGAGCAATTTGACAGGCTGAATGCCATGCTTATTTATTATGTTCAGCTCAACAAAGGTAGGACATTTTGCCTACTCCTTCACCATCTCGATGCTGATATATTTATAGCACTGACCAAGGCTGAAATATTGGTGGGGTTGATGGAGAAGGAGTTGAGGAGGGGTCAGTCAACTTGACTTGTGGCTTGGATTGCTGCCGGATTGAAAATCGAAGAATCTCAGTGAGTTACAAGAACATGTGTGTGTGGTCTCATGCTTGATGAGCCGTCACATGCACCAGATTACACTTGATGGCCTTTGTTTGGTTGTGTGGGCAACGGCCAACGGTGAGTCAGAAGGTTGAAATGAACAAACATCGAGATCGGCTGCGGGCCAGGATTAACATGTGGAACAAGCAAGCCAATCAATTCTTGCACTCATCGGACTTGGATGATGGACTGGAACTGGAGGATCTATTGGATGACGACACTGAGGCCGATGGTCCACCCAACACCATGCTCGGCTACAATGCCAATGACATCTCGGCTCATGGCACTGATACCAACACCAACCCAGCTGCTGACCTGACCTCTGAGCTGACCGACATTCCTTATCTCATAGCGACCCAAGATAAATCCTCAGCAGAGCACAGCAGGCTCTATTTTCCATCCTCGTTTGCCTTACAATGATTTCCTCAGCCAGCCGAAAAAGAGCTTGAACTTCGGCTCGGTCAGGCCAACGATGCCCTGCACAATCTCAGGATTGCCCTGGGAAAAAAATCATTCCTGTTCAGGACCAATGTGAGAGCTGCAAAGTCACAGCAGAAGAAAACAAGGGCATGGTCTGAGGTCAACAGCATCGACGGAGAGGTTTGGCAACAAGCCTGAGTCTATGCTTGGACACGCCGAAAGATCATCGGCTTGGGTGCAGACACCGATATTCTGGACTCATACAAGGAATTGACACACAACAACCTCAAGATCAGCACAGCAATAGCAACACCCAATGCACCTGGCCAATGAGACACTCGTCTCTCCTGGTTCTGGAATATGGATGTGCAAGCAGATGCCGAGACTGAGGACTGGATGGAGGAATGTGAGTGCCAGCCTGCATTCACAAAGGTCTCTTCTTGATGATATCACATAGTCTATTGAGTGCATTGGTTGAGGGCAAAAGCAGCTTATGACTGAGCACAGGAGGAGGTCACACTCCTGGAACATGAAATGCAGTGGACTGTCTTGTATTTCCAGTTCCATGAGAAGAAGTGGCTGGACCGGTCCAACTACACTGATCTCCCATTGGTCAGCCATACTGCTTTTGCATTGCAGCAAGCAGGCATTTATTGGCAATTTGCAGAGCAGGCCGGAGCTGCTTTCCAGAAGACTCAAAAAGTAAATGGGACAGGAGGAGTTGAGGAAGACTGGAATCACAATGAATTACAATCCAAAATGTATGCTACAGGAGTTTGATAGAAATACATTCTATACCACTAAGGAACCCAGCCCTTCCCTCTTTATCCAAGTCTTCAGAGGCCGGCCCATAACAAACCTCCGCAGCACTTTGTAATTGCATTGGTCCTTGGCCAATCCTTCCTCTAACCGAGCGATTCTCCTCAGGAGCAATTCTGCTGTCAGCTCATTCTCCTCAATCTTTATCTCAGCACCTGTGGCGACCTCGGCCGTTTGCTGAGAGTTGACATTGGGGGAATCTTCATTGTCAGCCCTGAGGTCGGTGGAATCTTTATTGTGAGACCTTCAAGTTCGGTCAGGATGGAATGGAACTCAAGCAAAATCTTGCACTCACCTGATGTGGACCCTGGAGTTGATGTGGGCCGAACAACGGACTGATCCTTCCTCTCGGCCTTGACAGACACTGCTTTCAAGGCCCTAGTTTTCAATTGCTCCGACAGATGCACATCTATCGGTGTTGTCTCTCCGGCGATCGTGGTGGGGTACCCAGCTATCGGCTTCATATCAAGTACTGTTGCGGGTGTCAGGTCAGTGTCACAGACGGTCGCCGTTGTTGTCACTGCCTTGCTCTGGGTTTCAGCAGACGTTGGCAGTGTGGGTGTTTTTGGCTCGGGCTTCATTGAAAACTGTTGGCTGGGCGTCATTGCTGGTAGGAACCGTCTGGGTTGACGGGTGATGACAGGCGCTCGGTAGCCGACAGGTTTTGGGATTGGCAGGTCAAATTGGCTGACCTGACTGATGTCGGGCTCCACGGTCGACTTGTCGGTCCTCCTCCTCTTTTTCAGCTGCTGCTCCTCACCATCTTCACTCCTTGCACCAGGCTCAGATCCCGATGCCTGCTCTTCCACCTGTCTCTCCTTTGATGGCTTGAGTATCTCCCAGGGAGGCTTGGCTTTCGGCAGTGGCTTGTCGTTTCCATCCTGCATTTGCAATCCCAGAACTCCATCCTCCTCCTGCTCCTTCACTATGATCGGGAACTCCCTCACTCTTCCTTGCCCCAACACCACCTCCTTCTCTCTACTTTGCCTCCACCAAACATTTCCACCCACATTCACCTGTGGGGTCATGATCCAATGGCAGAACCATGGGCTTGACTTCATCGCCTCGTCGTCCTCTGAAATCAATTCGAAGTCAACCGGTTTCTGTGCCCTGTCTGCCATGATAAAGCATTCCCTCACACTCAGCACAAAGGAAGGGACATGGATTGACTGCTGGAGGACATTCGTCACTTCATTGATGATGTCCCTCACAGCAATCTGAGGCAAATGTCAGCATTCTAGTCTATGCAGAACTGGCTATTACTCACCAACTCCTCCTTCAGCTTTTGCTCCAAAAACATTCTTCTTTGTGGAGTTGCCAACTTGGCTGCATCAATGACTTCTTGCCATCTGTTGGCATATCTGTATAGTGATTGCTGGTACGCATTCACTGTGAACGTTGGGTCGTGTGTGATGTAGGATTTGTTGCGTGCCATGGCTGAGATGTTATGTTGAAGTGACGATGTTTACCCAATGTACTTCAACATCACGTGATATTATTACCAACAGCCTACCAGATTTCAGATTGACAGTATAGATCCTTTCATGCACTCAGGATGTTGCAATTTTATTTATGCTCTGCCAATGTGATATTACAAGGGGACGAGGTGAAATATTCTATTGGATGACATGTTGTCCAGGTGTTTTGTATACATAATTGTATTAAATGTAAGTAACTGTGAATGAGCACCACAGAACAGTGGACCAGAATGACAGATGCCTGAGATGGACACCCGGGAAAAGGAACCGGCCCAGCAATGTGGACAGATGAGTGAAATGTAACCCTGATGGCAAAAAGCATGCCCAGGCCGATCAAAATTGGCAGGCCGATAGACTCTTACAGAACATACCTGCTCTCAGAAAAAGACAATGTTGGGAGGCCAATGGATGTCCTGACGCCGATAGAAGAACCCGAGGCCAATGGACATACACAGGCCGACGGACCGAGGCCAATGAATATACTGAAGCTGAAGGATATACGGAGACTGATGGATATCCCAATGCCGATGGATATACCAAGAGCGATTGATATCCCGAGGCCGATGGATATACCAAGACCAATGGATTTACCAAGGCTGCATAGAGACACCATCTTTGCATTTGAATTAATGAATGTCAATATGAGGCATAAGCTGATGTAGATTGATATGCAGAGGCTGATCTTTAAATTCTTACAAACCATTTATTACTTGTAATACAACCTGGCTCCTAATGATTCCTCGCCCGAATTTGCTCTACTAATTGGGCTCAGTAGCCATAGCTTAGCACTCTGTGGCTCTTTTCATCAACCTCTTTCTGCCCTTTAGCCACTACCTCCTCCAATGTCTCTCTCAGCTCCTTCAACTCCGAGATGAAATCTTCGGTCACAAGTTCATTTTCGTCAGCCAGAGTCGGTTCGGCTTCTTCATCGAGGGGAGCATCACCGAACCAGGTGGAGAACATCTCCCAATGTGTTTGCTGTCCATGAATACAGTCAGTTAATGTCACTTGAAAATGTAATCACAACTTACCCCTTCAACCAACACCAAGAAGGATGCCGCCATCACCAAGTATGGCGTTTTTGCAATCTCCCCGCCACTTTCCCACCAATGCCTCCCCTCAATCTGAATTCCTTCCACCTCTGTCTCGCCCTCACTGTGAAGCAACAACAATGACAGCTTCTTCCACGTTCCAGGCGTTCCCAGTATCCTGTATACTGAACCGATAATGGCCGGTGGTGACCCCAGTTCCAATGATTTCAGTCGGCACATTCCGCCAAGCATCTTGGCTTCTATCTAATCGTCCCCTTAGCCAGTATTTCTCTCTGTTTTGAAATACGCACCACTTCTGTCGCTAACCCTAGCTCCCATTTCTGATGGTCCACAGACCCTGCCTCTGGTAATGATCACAGCGCTGTGCTGATTCTGGTAGTGATGACATCCAAATGGTGTCTTGCATCATGTTGCATGGTGGGCACTGAGGATTTGATACCAGATTTGAAGTGCATCTTGATGAAGGTGAGAGATGGACAGCCGTGTGTATGTTGTCTCTTTTGGTGCTGTGACATATTCTTCCCACGTGCTGTTTGGAGACCCTCTGCTGAAGCTGACCTTCAGGCCGCCAAAATCTTACTCTTGTAAACTTGTAAATGTGTATACTTGTAAATATATTTGATACATTTGATACATTTCATTCAAACCCTGTATTAGCTGGATTATCTCCCATGTGCCTCAAACCATCCAAGACTTTTGCTATGTGCCTGTCCACTTTTTCTGTCTCTTCAATCTGCCATGCCTGGCCGTCAAGTTCCGCATGTCTCAGCATGGCTGCCTCTTTCACCACTTCCTGGATGTTGACTGCATCCTCAATGAGCAAGGTTGCCTTTGGCCGCGTCGATCTCAATGGCCCGCAATCCCAGTAGTTGATGTCACAGCCTTTCAACTCCTCGAATTTCAGCTGACTGTCATGCAACCAATCAGTTCGCACCCAAGCATGGTCGGTAGAAACTGACTCACCTCATAGAATGTTGTTAGCCCATCAAACACATCCCCTCCATCTATATCCACTTCTCCTCTCCACCAACATCCCTTGTAGATCGGGTCTCCTGGTATCAATGGTGTTGAGGTTGCCAGAGCCTTCCAATACCATCACGGTGTCCCTGAGCACTATTGGCACCACCAATTCCTGACCGAGTACCCAGGCACTCCCAATCAGTGACATGGCCTTAACCTGATAACCTTATGCCTGAATCAGCTGTCAACAGTCAACCTTGGTAAGACAGCTTACCAGTTATTGAGCCAGACCATACTTCCACAAAGGCCACAAAGCCGGCTTCTCCTCTCGCGGTAGATAGTGTAGTGCAGAACACACCCGGGGAGCTTGAATGTATAGGAAGTCTTGTTCTGACAACATGATGGTGGTTGCAAGGAAAGGTGTGTAGCCCATGTGATCGTTGTGTAATATATGTGTAATGAGGTGAGTTCAATGTCCAGTTCACATACCATCAGTTAAGGATCGGCCCTTTGAACAGCTCAGTTGGGTCGGTCCTCAGTGCCATCGGCATTAGGTTATCTTCAAGCATGGGCACAGGAGCGGAAGTCATTTCATCGGCTCTCTTCAGTGCATCAATGCCAGTCGGCATTCACAAATATTCGGCTTATTGGGCCAAACACATCTGCCATCCACACACTTCACTGGGATGGATGATACCATGCAGCTTAGTTTTGGTTATCATTATTACTGATATTCTACCAAGGTATTATATGTCATAGTACTGGTGTTTCATCCACTGTGCCGCCTCAACTCCCATCCTCTCATGTACTTTGTCTCTCATATAATAAGCAAGACAAACACGATCTCCCTCGCAGTGAGATACTTCATGACGTAAGATTTTGCCACTAAATCCAACCACTGTGCCTGAGTTGTATGCAAACTTCATCCCCAGTCCCAGGAATCCCGCCTCGGCACCACGATAAGGGCCGACCGTCATCAGTAGATCGTACCATTGAGCCTGAGAATAATTGTCCTGGTGGAATGGAGTCTCTCAGTTGCTCAGCACTGTCAACGCATTGAACACTGATGGCTAGGACTCCAGTGCCCGATGTAGCTCCGGGTACTGCCATAGTTTTTCCACTGTCTGTCGTCTCATACAACCCTGGGTGCATCACCCTTAAGATGGCACTAATTAATGCCGTCGTCTCGAACATCATCACGAGCCAAGTCGCTGCCCCTCAGTCGGGATTCTTAGCCTTTAACTTTAAACTTGCTGATATCTCCAATGGCCAGTCAGGGATGTTCTGCAGCAATGTTAGCACTGATATTCATTGTTATCGAGACACTCATACCTCATGAGCTTGCTGAAACCAAGCCGGTGACATGTCTACACAGCCGGGTGGCTGCACCATACACTCATTGGTTGCCTTGTAGAACGCCAAGGATTTTCTCCAGGACACCAAAACCGTCTTCAGCCTGTACTTCTCAAACATCCGTGCAAGATGTATAGTAGAATTCCACATTGTCAACTGCACTAATGGTCACTGGTGTTCATAATATAGCTGTGATCCGCCTACCTGTCTTTGTGACGGTAGCACTTCCAGCAAGTACCATGCAAGGATGACTCCATGCTGGTCGACGATACAGGTCAGGGAATCAATGATTGTCCCGGATCCCCCTGATGGTGGGGGGTATGCCTTTGAAATTGCCTCTTCCTTCGCCTCATTTTGGCCATTTTCATGGACAGACAGTCGATCACAATATCGCACAGTATCCCATGGGATAATGGCTGACATCAACAGGGGATCAGGATGGATGAAGGTGATCAGTGGCCAGGCCAAAAGACTTACATGGGTTCTGGTATGCCTTTACCAAACACTCGGCGATGTGCTTGCAGTCGCTGGTGAGATTGATGGAAAGGGACATGAGCGTCCTGAGGGGGTTGATGGAAGGGGAAGACATTGAGGTCCCACTGCTGTTTGTGGCTGCTGATCGCTGCTGTAGTTTGTGCTGGAATAGGTCCACTAAATACTGTGAAAGGGTATCTGTGAATTGAAGAACTTCAGATATGTGCACTTGATCCATGTCGACTGCTGGAGTGGGGTGTTGCTTAAGTAATTGAGGCATTGTCCAATTGGGAATGACTGAGGGGGCTGAATATGTAATGAAGAGCGGCCCAACAGAAATTCAGTGGGAAACTGAATGAGAAACTCACATATGGGCAGAGCCATCTTTTCTGACTACAATATCTATATCGGCCGACCCATCTCCAATGAGAAACGCCAGTATGCGCCCACCTATCTCTAATGGGAAACTAACATATCGGCCGACCCATCTTCAATGGGAAAATCCATTATCGGCCCATCCATCTCCAATGGGAAATTCAATTATCGGCTGACCCATCTCCAATGAGACACTCCAATATGGGCCCACCCATTTCCAGTGGGAAATTCAAATATCGGCCGACCCATCTAGTACGACTACAATACTAATCTTGGCCGATCCATTGCTTATGACTACAATACTATTGTCGGCCAACCCATCATTTACAACTACAATTCTAATGTCGGCCAACCCATCATTTATGACTACAATTCTAATATTGGCCGACGTTCGCTGGCCCATCTCTAACATGATTTTGTCACTGTCTGCTCCCCCATCTTAGATGGGTCCAGGTAACTGGAAGGTGTGCGGCAGAGCCATCTTCTCTGACTACAATACCTATATCAGCCGACCCATCTTCAATGAGAAATTCAATTATTGGCGGACCCATCTCCAATGAGAAACACAATTATCGGTCCACCCATCTCTAATGGGAAACTCACATATCAGCTGATCCATCTCTAATGGGAAACTAACATATCAGCTGACCCATCTTCAATGGGAAAATGCATTATCGGCCGACCCATCTCCAATGGGAAATTCAACTATCAGCCGACCCATCCTGCAATACTATTGTCAGCCCACCCATCTTCAATGGGAAGATGCATGTAAGGAATCTATGATTCCTTTCCTTTATTTCAATTAATCTTTATTATTCTTGTTATCATTATTTACTGCAGACATGTGTGCCACAATGTACACACATACAAACAAACCTTATTACACCGTCCGTGTCGCACACTCCTCATATACATAACTACAACCACCTCAAAAACAGCATATACATTCATTACCCCAAATAACATTGATTTGGATCTGTGAATAGTGCACTGTGAGTCTTAAGTTGTTATAATATCAATTCCACTTGTTATAGGGCCTTAAGAAGCCCTATACAAGTTTATACTTTTTTTCACAGCCAAACAACCTCTAAAAAAGGTTTTGAATTGACTGTAACTCAATCATAAGCCTCCTACAAGGTTGGATACATTGATTGCCCTATGTAGTCTTAAGCCATACACTGGTTAGTACCTAGACTACAAAATAAACACCCTAAAGGGAATTTTATCGAACATACATGAAAAAAGAGCTCTAACAGCTTGAGTGCTACTCTCACTGTATATGACAGATACCGAACGTTGAGTTTGCATCAGCTCGCGATTGTGAATCGAAGAGCATATTGTAATAATATGATTCAGAACGCACACGGTCTAGTGCGTTTGAGGACGAATCCCGTTGATTATTGAAACCAACAACCCGGATGTCAAACCGGTCCCATAGATCATCCCAACATGGGAGTCCATCCCAATTACAGGATGTAAACCACCCAATTGCCGAGTGTACCCCCCTCCAGCAAGACACCACTTATAATATCTCGCAATTCCCAGAATCAACTCACAGCTATCAGCCCTATTTCCCGCAATGACACAGAAGAATACTCCAACCTTGGTAATAGCATCCCAAGAAAAGAGGAGCAATCCCCCGTAGATAGACGGACACCGGCTCCCTGGTCACGACACTTGGAAAGCACGAGAGCACCCCCTATACCATTGGTATACAACTCGCCCATGTGTTGGAAAACACCTTTACTAGATGGTGAATCAGCAGCCAGTATGGTTGCCAATCAGACCGAGGGCCTAATAGACCCGATAGACATTCCGGTTAAAAGCCAAACAAATAGACGGTTTGACTGTTTAGAGTCAAAAGTCCATATGGACATGGAACAGCGCCAAGCTGCAAGAAAGAAGGGCAAATCCATGTTACAAGTGTGTATAGATAAGCTAGAGGCTCTAGATGACCGTATGGAAGCCCAATACAACAGTTATATAACTGAACTAAATCTGATAAAATCTGATTATGCTTTGGAAGACCAACAGGCAGCCAGCCTCACCAGCGATGGACCATCGGAAATAGGAGCTGGGGTTAACTACAGAAGTGGTGTGTTGCCTAATGTGAATGGAGCGACTGGCTAATTCCCTGGTCAGATGGAAGCCAAGATGTTGGGGGGAATGTATCAATTGAAGCGGTTGGGGCAACCTCCACCGCCATCTATCATCATGTTGGTATACCGGATCCTGGGAGGGCTGGACCCGTGGAGCAAGTTGGGCTTGTTGTCAGTGGAAGGTGATCCTGAGTTGTGGTGGGACAGAAATAAGATCGATGACAGGCATTGGTGGGCAAGAGGAGCGCTGATTGTGAAAACACTGTATTCAGTCATGGCAGCATCCTTCCTGGCATCAGTGGAAGGTGTAAGTTGCCGATAACTGAATCTTGAGGCATGAAGGACTAACCACATGACCTGCAAGCAACAAAATTCCTGAGTTTTCTCCACCTGGTTTGATCTGTCGGATAGTGAAGCTGAAGCAACTCAGGCTGATGATCCCATTGTGGATGATGAACTCATCTCAGAGTTGATTGCCCTGAGGTTGAAAGTGCATGAGATGGCAGTGAAGGGTCAGGAAGAGGTTGCAGAAAATGCAAAACAATTACAGGCCTATGTGTTGAAGGCAATGGAAGTGCAAGAGGTTCGGGACAGACATAGAGACATTATTTAGGATACTAATTGTAGGTTAGGCATTGGGTGCTACACAGATGGTAATGCTGGCAGGATTGCAACAGCATTCAAGTTGTAAGCTTGAGATCCTAGCATCTCCTCAACTTCAGCCTCAGGGACCAGGTCCATTTCAGTGTCATTCTCAGGGTCTGCTTCTTGCTGGCTGGCGGCATGTTTGTGGGTGTAGTGTCTGTCTCACACTTTAACTCTGGTCATCCTCCAGCCCTTGCTGTCAAAGTCAGTGTCAGGATTGTTCTCCTCTCCACTGTTGGCATTGCTCTGTCAGTCTTAGTCTCAGCATTGTGTCCTCAGCCTTGCATTTTGTATCAAGGTCTGTCATTCCACCTATGGTTCCATGTCGGGTTCTATCCCAACATTGTTATCTATGTTGCATGGCACATGTAGTGGTGTAAATTAAATTACCAATACTAAACTACTTGACAACACATTATCCTGGGCACTCCAGGAAGTCAGGCAGGTAACACAGTTCAGATAGTGCCCACATGTGGTTGTGGATGTACTGGTAATGTCATCCTTGATGCATACATATCAATACAATGCCCTCCGGATATGACTGGTTACATAGTAGACATGAACCTGATCTACGATGATTTTGCCTGAGTGCAATATTAAAATCACGTGATATTGAAGTTTGAACTCGCACCAGGTAAACATCATCACTGCAACATAGCATTTCAGACATGGCACACACAAAAGTAGACCCCACGACCATTAAAGTAAAAGCCCATCAGGATGCGCTCTACAGGTATGCCAGCCGATGGCACAAAGTTGTGAACACAGCAAAGACAGCAACTCCAGACAGACAGAGGTTCATGCAGAAAAAGCTGCAGGAGGAGCTGGTGAGTAACAGTGACTTCTGGCATGATTCAAATCCTGACATTTACTTCAGATAGTTGTGAAGAACATCATCACCCAGGTCTCCAATGTCCACAAGCAAGCTACAGTCAATATTCTCATAATGCATGACCTAATCATGCATAACCTCCCATAATGGATAGCTTGAGGCTGGAACCGACATGGGACATAGGGATTTATGCATGCAATCTCATTTCGGATAATGCATGTCCGGTTTGGGGGTTATACATTACCATATCTACCAAATATAGTAATTTGTGGCCAGAAATGACACCGGAGTAGCTCAAACAAGTGCCTGGAAAATTTAGGTTCACCCATGCCGGCCGGCCATTAAGTCCAACGCAAGCCCCATCAAGCCACAAGCCCTATAATCAGGCTCACATTGGAGTTTGCTTCACAAACTCAGGTCACTTTGGACACATTTTGGAAAGCCCCCCTCAATTCTACTACTTCTATCGCATTTTAGACACTTATATCAGATATATATTTAAATGTTGCAAGGCTAGCTGCCAGCAATGCCCCATGTAACCAGGCTGAGGCAAAATTTTCACATGTTTGTCACCTTTGTCATGAAATGTCACAAATATGGTCAGGCATAATGTCTCATTATGCATACCGGAAGGCTGGAACGAGGGCTATGTATTATGAGAATATTGTCAGGTGCCCCACTTGGTGCTCAGCGTCCGGGAAAGATTGTTCATTGCATCGACCTCAGAGGAGCCTGTTGACTTTGAATCCATGTCGGAGAACAACTCCACGATTACTACCAGCAAATGGTTCCAGTCCAGGATGCAGACACCGAAGGTTGACATCGGTGGATGGCTTTGGTGGGGGGAAGGGAGGGCGCCAAAGGCCATGACATTCAAAGGATTGTCAAAGGGAGATGCGATTGTGATTAAGGAGGAGGAGGGCGAGGGCACATTTGAGATCAGGAAGAAGAACAGGAGGGGAGAAGATGCAGTAACAGGACATTCACAGGGGATTCTGAAGGCATCGAGTGGGTGGGAAGGACACAGAGGGGGCTCAAATACCAACAGGTATCAACATTGGCGATGAAGGGCCGCCGAGTAAGAAGAGGAAGACGGACCTGTCAATGGGTCCATCACTGGAGTCCACCATACATCCCCCTGACATGAATCTGGACTTCCTGATGCCACACACTCCACATCAACCGAGACACATCCTGGTACCCTGCTAGGGTTGATCGCAGGTGTACCACGGGTTCAGTTTGGGTACACCGTACCCGTACCCGTCAACACTGCACCTGCGGCAGGTACGGGTACATACCGACCCGTGCATATATGTGGGTTACCCCATACCACCGGTACCTGCAGTTTTACTTACTCACTGTGACGATTATACATATTACTGTCAGAATATATATTGTATTACTAAATTATATAAGTACTTGCTGGGACGCATGAGCATCGTCGTGAGTGGGTGGCGGTAGGAGATGGTGGGGTGGGAGTTGACGAAGCTGCCGTCTCACTTTTTCGAGTGAGACAGTGGGTGCTGGTGGTGACGAAGCTGCCGTCTTGCATTGGTGAGCGAGACAGCGGGTGGTGGTGACGAAGAAGCCACTGTCTCAGTTGCAAAGTGAGATAGCAGGTGGGGTGACGGTGCCGGGTTTGGTGGATGATGTGTAAGTGTCTTTTTGGGGTGCCGGGGTTGGTAGGAGATGGCAGGGGGTGATGCTGATGTGTAAGCATCGTTGTTGGGTGCCAGGGTTGGTAGTTGACGCATAGGCGTTGTTTTGGGGTGCCGGGGTTGGTAGGAGATGGGGGTGTTAGTGGTGTGGTTAAGAGGTATCCTATAAACTCGTGTAGGGCTAATTAAAGCCCTAGTACAGGTGGAATGAATTTTATAAAGACTGTAATACTCACTATGCACAATTCACAGGTCCAAATCAATATATTTGGGTAATGAATGTTATGCTGTTATATGAGTGTTGTAGTAGCTATAGTTATAAGGATCGTGTGACGTGGACAGCGTAATAAGGCTATGTTTGTATGTGTGTACATTCTGGGTATTGGGCTTGTTGATCTGTGGGTGGTAGCACCTTGGCTTGTAATGCCAGGGTTATTATCACTCGTCGAGTGAGTGACCGTTGGTCAAATGGAATTTTATATGCCTCTTCGGTGAGTACCCTAAAAGAGGGGTGAGAAGGGCCAATGGCCGGAGGCTGAGCTGAAGAGCCTTTCTTTGTGGGAAAGAGTTCTGGGCCTTTAATATTTCTCTACAAGGAGTTGGGGTATAATGACGGGTGACCGCCGGCTCCTAAGGCTATGGGTAGGCCATTTCGGAATAGCCTTGTAGGCATGGGGGGTCCTATGACTGAGGACAGCTTCACCTTGACTTTGAATGAGGTGATTTTGCCGCTAGGCAATGATTTTATTTCCCTAACGGGGCCAGCCAGTTGGGGAGGAACAATGAACCTAGCAAGGTTTGCAGTTTGAGCATATGAAGGCCCTGCCATAGGCTGCAGTGGGCCTGGTTGGGCCTGGGCTAATGAACGAGCGATGGCTTCCTTGTACTGTTGGGACAATTCCTGATCAATTGTCATACCCTCATAGGGCTCATCGTCAATGTGAGGGTAAGTTGCTAACGGAATGGGGATATCAGACTGGGTGTAGTCCCTAGATTTACCCTTGGTCAGGGTAGGAGGCTGGAGCTCGATGCGAGCTTGCAGCGAGGGCTGTGTTTCATTCTGAGCCTGTGAGGGCACTGTATCAGCTTGAGCCAACAGCTGTTTTTCTAGCTTGGCTATTTTGTCTTTGAGCCTTCGCTCTTCGTCATACAAGTCATCAACTTGGTTGCACAATTGCACATTGTCTTTGTGTGCGTCTGCATGACCACAATCGTAGCCTCATTCCCATACGGTTTGGTGAAGTTGTTTGTGCCAATAGGCACATTGCTTTTCATACAGGGCTTTGGTAGCCCCGTTATCATGTTGTGCCACCAGGTGGGTGACATAATCGATACACGAATTGCATCGTTTGGGGTGCACTAGTACATGCAGCATAGAGTCCATCTCCATTGGAGGTAGGACACGAGTGGTTAAGCTCACGATCATAGGGGTTTCCTCGCATCTATGACGCGAAGAGCGTGAATGATGTCCCGAGGGACTGGAGACTTTGGCTGTTAAGCCTTTTTCTTTACCGCATGAGCGGGATTGGGACTGTGAACTCGACCCACAACTGGGCGATCAGCGGGGGCTTCAGTAGGACATGTGGGTACTAGGTGAGGAAGATTACAGCGGAGCTGTAATCGACCTTTTATACCTGTGGGCATCGGGGTTTGAATGCCACACTATGGTGTTTGGTGGGTATTTGCCACATTGCCGTATCTGGTAGGCAATTGCCACACTGCCGTATTTGGTATTCGCTCAGTTGCGACTTGTCATGCTTTCAGTGTGCTTGTTCTGGGATAACTCCCGTGGTGTAGATACTCTGTGGAGTTCAAGATAGCAGTCAAGAGCTGATAGCTCAGCCACTGCGGCTAAGGGCTTTCAGGTATAATCACCGTAGGCCCACTTGATCTTAAATGATAATTTGGGGGACCACTTATGGTCAACTATCTCGTCTACGACCCATTCGTGGTCCGGGTCTGCGCCAAAGTCGTAAAATGCATCGGCCTCCCTCTTAGGGAATAAATCATCATGATTAGGTTGATGGGGCCTTAACAGGCTCACATGGAACATCACACCTTCCAGTTACCTGGACCCGTCTAAGATGGGGGAGCGGACAGTGACAAAATCACGTTAGAGATGGGACAGCGGACGTCGGCTGACATTAGTATTGTAGTTGTTAAAGATGAATCGGCCGACATGATTATTGTAGTCATAAAAGATGGACCGGCTGACAGTAGTATTGTCTTCATGAAAGATGGGTCGGCCGACCAAAGTATTGTAGTCTTAAATGATGGGTTGGCTGATGAGGACGATGAGAGTTTGTCATGGATAATGGAATGGCCGATATTGAATTATCCCATTGAAGACGGATCGGCCGGTATTTCACTTTCTCATTGGAGATGGGT
>QLPF01002568.1:29145-54419 GCA_003314045.1 Hygrophorus pudorinus
CGGCTGACATTGTGTTTTCTCATTGAAGATGGATCGGCCGATATTTCACTTTGCCCTTCAAGATGGGTTGGCCGCTATTGCCTTTTCTCATTGGAGATGGGTGGGCCCATACCCCACTTCCTCGGTAGGAGATTGGCCTGGCAAATCTTCCATTTTCTATTAAAGTTGACCCCACCAATATTGCTCTGACCTCCACTTCTGGTTGTCATTGCCAGTTTGTTGACCACCAATTGGACAACACCTCCATATCTGCAATTACTTGAGCAAAACCATGGATCCATCTCAAGTCCTCACATTCACAGACATGGTCTCACAATATCTGGTCAATCTATTCAAACACCAATTACAGCAGCACCGCTTGGAAGCTATGGAGGGAACAGGGAACTCGATGCAATCTATCTCTACCACACCGATTGTCCCACCTCTGTCCCTCTCCATCGATCTAATGACCGACTGCGAACACATTTCTCGCTGTTTAGTAGAGGCATACCGAAATCCATGTGAATCCCTCTCAGTCACCGATCACCTTCATACATACCGATCTTCACATGATCTCAGCCATTATACCGTGGGATACAGTTCTATATTGTGATCAACTATCGATCCATGAAAATGGCCATAATGAGGATAAAGAGGCCGCCATTTCAAAGGCATACCCTGCATCATCAGTCCAATCAGACAGGCCGATTGAGTCTCCCACTATGATTGTTGACATGCATGAAGAAGGCAGTGCTCTGCTGTGGCGTGGTGGAATGATGTGGATCCATGTCTTCCTGCTCAAGCCATTGCGCGCCCTCCTCTTGCATATCATACTCCGGGGCCTTCGCCCTCTGCTTTCCTTTCCCAACTTCTGCTAGCGCTGCTTGCCTAGCCTGCTCTTCCAAAATCCACCTCAGCATCTGCCATGACGCGCCATGCGACCCACCCAACTTTCCAGTGGCATTTGAGGGCGCCTCAGAAGCGGCACGGCCATAATGGCCCACCCATGACGACAGTGCCTCAGAAGCAGCACGACCATGCTGGCCAACCCATGACTGCTGTGCTCAGGTAAGCCACAATAATGCACGAAAAATGACATCACTTACCGATGATGGCCCCGGAATCTGAGGTTCAGTCCTTACATTTGTGGTGGGCGCAGATGGGATTGCAGGCACTGCAAACACATGGTTTCAATTTATTGTCTGCATCACTGAAATATTATAACTCACCACCAGAAAATTAGCCAGTACCTCGACTCTCACCCATATATGCTGCAGATGACAAGTGATAGGCATTGAGAAAGCCCTCTAACTCCTGCAACATGGAACCTCCTCCGGCGATTCTGAGCAATGTTGCCCACAGAGATTTCTCAATCTGACTCAGAAACTCTGGTCGATCGTTTCCTAAAGACATGCTATACTAAAATAGATGTTAGCAGGCAATGTAAACACTTTTCAAATGATACTTACGCCGACTAGTACCTCCTTACAGTACACAACTGACTGTGCATTGTAGTTTGTTGGGATCAACATCAGAAGCGGGGAAATGGATGTTGCCAGATAGAAACATTGCTGGACTGCCCGAACAATGTTTAACGTCTTTGTTGCCTTTCGCAACTCGTCTAGGACACCCTTCTCGAGCCTGACCCCCAATTGAGATGATTGTCTGGAATGGTGACTGTGAGGCCAGATTTCCAGAAAATATAAGACATGTACCCAATAATGGCCTCAATGAAGCTTTCCTCATCTTCAGGAAAGTATAATTGTCCCTGGGAATAAAATTAGAACAATAAGCAATGAGATAACGGAAAAGCATACCATGCCAAACTAGCATAACAAGAAGACCAGGAACTGGATATTGACTATCACCTTATGATAGTTCGCTTCCTGGACATGTTGACTTGCATGTAACAGACTGGACAGTCCAGTCTGCAGTATCTGGATATGGGGGGATGCTGACAGAGGTGTGCCACTGAAGATGGTGATGACTGGTTGGGATGTCCCATCAGTGGCACCTCGGTGAAATATTTCCTGGAATCTGTTGACACAGGAGGGCGGGTCCGAAAGTGATGTGCATAGCTAATAAAGAATGAGATATCATATACAAAATAAGCAGTCTGAATTTCTGACCTTCTCCATTCTCTGTGGAAGCCTGGGGTGTGGCACCTCCGGAAAGATCTTCTTCAACAGATGAGTTGGACAGCCAAGAACATTGGCTAAGATGTCCAGCAGTCGGTACTTGAGGAGGACTTGGCCAGCAAAGTCGAACTTGTGAGGAGTGGTGTATTTGCTCCAGTGATCAGGCTTGAGGATTGATTCACGCACCTGCGACGTGTCGTTTCCACCCCCAAGATATTCCCATGTGAAATCACGGTGTGTGTGTTCAAAGGATCCACGGGAATTGTACACGTCCAGTGCATCTGCAAATCTCTATACTTCAATGTCACCACAATGAAACATGCCACCTAATAGATTGCTCACCAGGACCATCATCTGAAAAGAACCCTCTTCCACCTCACCAAGGCTCTCATGCATTGATTGTGCCAATGATCCATGGTGTAGTGGCAGACCATTCTCCCAAGGCCACTGCTGGATGACAGGAGCCTGATTCTGTAGGATATCACCAGATGTGTGTACGGTACTGATCTGATTGTAAAGTTCTGTTTGGGATGAGGGAGTAGACATTGTGTTGTTGAATGGGATAAAGAGTAAAGTTGCAAGAAAGCGCATCAAACACCCAATTAGTTAATTTGGTACAAACGTGGACAAATGCTTAGTAATACACCAACTGGTCGATTAAAATCTGAATTACGAACATGATTAGTACTTGACCGACTGGTCGAAGCCACATGTGGCAGGTGACCAAGCATGAACAAATAATTAGTAATCAACTAACAACACCCATCCACTAGATGCCAGAAAGAATGCCCTGAGGTCTGGCCTCTAAGGCAGGGAAACTGGGGCAAAACAGATATATCGCGTCTATGCATCTGCATTCGGGCATTAATTTATTACTGATTGTCCCCCATCTACCAATCAAATGATATGACATGGCAGAATGGGATTCAATCTGAATCGAAACATTGTGTAAATGGTATCCCCGCTCTCCTGGGTGAGTGAAATGGGATGTAGCCGCCGGGCCCACTGAGCTAGTAGTGTGGCATGTGCTGCATCGCCAAGAATATATGCCCCTGGCACTACCAACAGGGAAAATGATCCATTACAGTCAAATTTTATTTCTGTGTTTTCACAGTAAAGTAGTCTACTCAGGAACTTCCTGCGGTCACAACAACTCACAGACGATCTTGATTGAACATGAGCAAGCAGGTAAGCATCCACAATCATTCAAATTGATTACACAGAACCAAAACAAACTTGTACAGACTTTTGAAACACACTCCCATTACCTTGTAGCACTTGCAAAAATACGATCGAATTTGAATGAAGTGAGTGAGCCCCGTTCATCGTTCTGTAGAGCTATTCAAATTGAACTCAACATTTAGATGTGCAAAATTTGGACACAGGTGTACATATGCGGCTGTACCCACTGAGGACACAAATTGCTCTGTCCTCATGCGCGATATGACAGGCAGAACCACCTCCTTCCCTGCAAACGTTGACAGGTAGACTGAGTCAGGGAGACTCATACATGGTGTGGGAAACACTGCAACTATGTAGCGGGTTTCCGGGGGGGACCAAGCCATTAATATATGTGATCCTTTGCATGCATTGTATGATTTTGCTACTATATACTTCTTATTGTAACTTTGTATAATGTTATCGGTAGCATAACAACGTGGATTGCTATATAGCTATATAATTCCTAATATACATCATAATCTGTCATTGATAGTAACCAGTCAATGGGTGACTAAGCAAAGTGCTACAACAGCAAGTCCATTTAATCAAGTTTGAATATTTATTTCCTGTAATCTAATCAAGTAGAATTTCTCTACCTATCTCACGATTTTTGCCAAGGTCATGCTTTACCTGTGAGCATTAACTGGATGATAAACCAGAGACAATTGTCAGTGTCTGCATTTTGAACCTTTCCCTTATTTGCGCTACCCTCCCTCTGGGCCCTTATATATGCTTTTTTTAATGTATATAGCGTGGTCCTAGTTACAAAAATGCTGGGCATTGACCACCGGAGAACTGCTTTTGCCTACTAATTCCTGTTTCTCTCTCAATTCATCGAGCAGTCGATGGATGACTAATCAACACCCAATTTAGAAGTACAATGAACACGTGCATCGACCAGTCAATGCATGACTAAGCTTTTGAACCACTGAAAAAGGCAATTGTAGGCACTTTTCACGACTACAACGATCATTATGCCGTTCCTTCCAATCCGACAGCTCTACATTGGATGAGACAGTGGCCAAGCTCTATTGGTCACCCAGCGGAACAAACATGCTCATTGAGAGAGCAGGAGTCCCAGATTTTGAGATACGTGTTGAGAGAGATATCCTTATGTTCAAGGCAAGCATGCACATTACATATTATTTAGCTATGCATTAGTTACTAATATTGTCACATATTCCAGCACAAAACTGCTGAATGTCCAATGATTACAATGAACATACTGATATCTAGACCAGGACAGTGCCCAAGGCAATGGGACTGCTCATTCGGCGCAGGTAGGTTTTTATATAGTCATAATGATATCTCATTTTGATATGTTCAAGAATCTGAATATCACCATATGATCACCATGAGACTTGGTGCCCAGTCCACCAGCAGCCAAGGCCATTTCAATGAATTTCTTACTTGGGTAGAGGTGTTGACATCCCCCCTATTCCGTGGCCTGCTCAGGTAACCTATGAGCCCTATATTACTCATTGCATTAGCCTGAATATGATTTTTTAGTGAACATGACATGGCAACAGTAATTGAGGGCCACTATGTCGGGTGGGTCATCTTGGCGGGAAGAGGAAAACGACCAAGATTGGTAAAAGGGAAGGCAAAGGCAGGAGCATCCAGTAGAAATATCACAGTGGACGATGATGAAGACAAGATGTAAGTCAATATGCGCATAGTCTATAGGTCATGATGTTATTATAATGCAGGGAAATTGATGGAGACGAAGTATCATCAGAGTTGTCTGAGGAAGAGTCTGAGGATGACAAGGAAGTTGAGCTTGTCAGTATTGAACACAAGGAACACAGTGGCAAAACAAGGTATGTTGCAATGTGCCAACAAAGTGTCATCTAATTTGTATGTTACAGGCCAGGGCCAATAAAAAGCCTTTACCAGTGCACATTTTCTGCTTTATATCTATACACTCATCTGAAGACTGAAGTTATACAAAAAAGACCCGAATACCACAAGTGGGGTATGATGGAGAGAGTTGTAAACTCCCTCGACAATGGGATGGACCTGAATGGAGAGATTGTAGAGTTTGCAAATTCGTCAGTAACACCATCATTCCATTGTACTGCCTGCCAATTAATCATCCCAGTACCATGATGGATGCTCTCATTGAAAACCACCCTGACACCACCAAATGCATTGCAGTCTTTAGGCCTAGCATGTACTCTTTCTACCATGACCCTAAGACATATACCAGCTTGCAAAGGTATTTGAAAGCGGAAAACCAGGTCAAGTGGAATATCTTTGAGAAAGATTACTTGATCATACTGATCAATTCACGAGCTGGGTGAGCAACCGTGAATAATTTCAGACATAATCAGAAATCCTACATCTCTATAGACATCATTGGTACCTAATAATCATCAAGTCCGCCGGAAATGCCATCAAGAAAGACAGCGCCAAAGTGTGAGTGCAGAAAATCTCTGGAACACAAACATATCACTCACAACATTAGGACTATAGGAAGATATATATTCTGGATTCTATACGCGATGGCATCCCAGTGGCTGTCATGAAATGAAAATGTTCTTATATCACGAAGCCAAATTGCAGTACAAGCTTGATCTGGACATGAATTACTTCGATGTCTATCTTCCCTATGTGAACCAGGTTTCATTGTCACTGTACAGATAGTTGATGGGCATATGGCAGGTTCCACAGCAGACCAATACATGTGATTGTGGACTGTACACCATCCACTTTGGTCAGAAATTCATGACCAATCCGGACTAGTATGCAGAGCTGATCAAGGTATGTCACAGCAAGGTAATCATTTCATTCCTGTTGATAATACATTCCTACAGAAAGAGTCTTGCATCATTGTTGATGTGGACAAAGAGGGGCCATTGGCAGACCTGAAAGTGAGCTGGAAATCACCAAACATGGGTGAAAAGTGTATGGAGTTGAAGAGACTGTTATTGAAGTATAGGGTAGTCCACGAGAAGCTTGTCCCATGGCTGGCACGAAAGATTGCACTTGCACAATAAATATTGCCTCCACTCATGCATGTATCACTGTTACTTCAATCACAAGCACAGATTCAAGCTGCAGGGCAATGTTCAAAAAGACACAAGCAGCCAGTATTTTAAGTAGACAGCAGCCCCACAAACAGGAGCAGAAACACTGTGGCTCTCAATGTAATCTTCCTGGATGTCCTGCATATCTAGTAATGAGTAATCATGCACTCTTCAGTTTGTATTGAATACCTAAGATCGCTGAGATGCTTGGACAGTATTTGCCCATGTCCGTTTCCTTGGACCATTCTCACTATCATCAACTGGACGCTTTTGACTGTTGAAATGTTGAATGTTTTTGTTTTTGTCCTATTCTGACTATTGTGCGGACTCACCTGGAAGGAGGGGCAACAGAGATGTTGGTACACATTTTTAGCAGACCACGCTCATGGAGTGGTGACTTGAGGAACCAGGCCAGGAGAACCCCATGCTCATCTTCTTCATCCATCATGGCCAAAATATTGCAGAGTGCCAAGCCAATGGCAAGGGTGACATATTCCAACTCGCCATATATCTTGGTCTCTATATCAAAGCTGTTGAGACCTGTGGTTAGCTTTTGGAAGCTCTCCTTGGAATGGAACTCCTCTGGCAAGTATTGTTTGTTGTACTTCCAGGTGGTCCACTCCGGGAACTCGTCCATGGTCTCCACTATATCACTCCCCTTGATGTGTTCAATTCTCTTCAAAAAGTCAATATAGTCGTCCTGAGGACAAAGCGACTTTAGGAAGGCCATCCTATCCTTCTTGCATTGTTTGTGCACGGCAGGGGATCTGTCGTGTTGCTGATGGTGTCTGTGATGGCGATGGTGGAGGTGTAGGAGGTGATTGACTTGGTGGTATGGCTGGCCGGTGTTGATTGGAGGGTCCTGGATGAGGAGACGTCGGGGAAATAAATGGAATTGCTGGGGCCGCCTTCCCCTTGCCCTTTCCTGTTTCCGATGTGAATACTAATCCTTGCTGGCCTTTGTTCTGCTTGGACCTCCAATGTTGCCAAAGATCAGTTACAGCACTCAGCTGCAGCTTGGATGGTTCACATAGAGTCATGCCATCTGGTAGGGAGTCAGGGCTCAGAAAGCCTTCATTGGAATCCGTCAAGGCTTTCCAAGGAACCACTGCCCGTTTGTTGCAAGTGAAATGTCCTGCAAGGTATTATTAATTATTTAGTTACAACAACGTCGCAGGCTCCTTACTGTACAAAATGGTAACATAATTGTGTATTATGTCCTTTCTTGCTCCCAAGGTTTGGTCACTGTATGCTGGTAGGATAGGCCAGCCGTTGTCGTCCAACAGGACCTGAGTTGACTCCTTTTTGGATTTTGATCCTTGGGGCACATCCTCATCTGATGTGTCGGAATCACTATCCTTCTCGTCATTTTTCTCTGCCTTTTCTACTCATGAAGCACTTCAGGTGACATAATATTTCTGACATCTACACAGATCTTACCAAACTGTTCCTTGGCGTATTTCGTAAATTCTTGCCAGGTGTTTTCTTCCCAAGATGGATTCAGCTTAGTGAATGGCTCATCACCAACAAGAGGGCATGACTCATATCTGTTGACATGTTTTAAATAATGCAACATAGTCAGATGTAATATGACTCACTTCTGTCTGCCCAGGGTCCCATCAGCTTTCTTATAAGCTAGCATAATGAACATTTGCACACCCATGTTACGATCGACGTCGGTGACAAACTTCTGCACTGTCTTACCCAAACTCTGCTTGGCATTGCTAACATAGATGTATAAGGAAAGAAGGCAGAAATTTGACATATATTGAGACATACATCTGTTGCTGGGCGGTGGAGGGACCCTTTGTATTCCATTGCTCCATATGTTCCTCACAATCTGCTCGCTCATCATCATTCAGGCCCTGGAAGAGAGTAGTCACTGTGGCAGGGTAATGAGGGAGCCAATCCTTTGACCCGCATGGTTGGTCTGTACTCTCAGAGATAATGTCATCTACTCTGTCCTTGTATATTTGGGCAGCTACATCTTTTGCAGAATATTGCCTGGTGTAGCTGTGGAAAGTCTTTCCACCCTGAGCTTCTGTGTGACTCTGTGCCTTGACATTGTTCTGGTACCAGGTGTGCACTTTCTAGATGCCCAAACAAAAAAACAATGATTGATTAGTAAGTAGCTAGTCTAGGTAAAGAAATACAGTACAGTGTTCAGGTCAATTGGCAGAGGGTTTTCATATTCTTTTTCGACATAGAATGTTGTAGTAGCACCTGCAACCTTTTCTGCCAGTGCAGTTTTGCCAGCTTTGTTATTTTTAAAAGATGCCCACTCATCGAGGTGTTCTTTGAGGATGACAATGAATTTAGTGGACCAGGCCATTTGAATGATATTGTAGAGTGTGGTGTGGTGGTGGTGGTGGTGGTTAATGTAGCTTTAGCCGAAATTTTTTCTGCATAGAGCCTTATTGGAAAACACAGCATGATTACATAAGCATCACGTGACCTAAAATATTGGCATTATAACATGTTGCACACATTGCTTGTTATACTTCGTACAAATGTTTAATAAATTGAAGGGAAAAATTTGATGTTGACTGGAAGGGAGGAAGAGACAAGGGGCTCTCCTGCCTCTTTCCCCCTTCCAGTCAACGTCATACAAAGATGAATAGAACAATAACAAGATATCTATATATGGGACACATGGAGCAGGGACTATGGGTCTATTGGGCAGTAGGAAGGCAAACCTGTGGACAATGAGTCAGGACATATTTTGATGATGTTGGTGGAACTTACCAGCCAAAGTACACTTGTTGTGGACCACATAGTTTGAATATGATTAAATGGTGCATATCTGGACATGAGAGGAATATGTCAGAATATTGTGTGCCTTTGGTACAGGCAGCATACTTGACCAGGACACAGCAGTGTTCTGCACACTGAGTGAATGTGTTAAGTAGGGCATATGGTAAGATTGTAATCACCAACTCACCACACTCACAACTCAACTTGGTGTACCTCTGTCCATCTGTCATCTAGCCCAGAACATATTTCTGTCAACTCCAGAACAAGGTTAGAGGCAGCGGCGGCTCCGAAGAGCTGCGGCATACCCTGGCAAGCGGCGCGATTTCTCGCGTCTCAAGGGGCTGACATGAGACGCCTATCTTGGTAAATCCCCCAGAACCGGTTGGGCCAGAGGTAGCGGCAACTCCGAGGAGTCGTGGCATACCCCTGCATGCAGCGGATTGACGTCTCATGGGGCTGACATGAGACACCCACTCTGTAAGTCCCCCAGAACCCATACACTTCACTTCAAAGCAACAAGTGATCAGCAAACTAGAACAGAGGGAACAGATGCTCCCTTGTCACTACCCTGGCCTGGGATGGCTGAATATGATGGCTATCTGTCTTGCAACCACAGACAGCCATAACATTTAGTCACCTCAAATGTGGTAGCCTTGACAGATTGAGACAATCTTGTTTCAGCACAGCAGCAAACAGTGGGAGGAGGAAAAGCAGAGATTGAAAAAAAAAAAACATGTCGATACATTGCTTTGTTTATATTTGTTGTGATAGACAAACAATTAAACAAAGTCGCATCAGTCACGTGCATTGACCAGTCGATGTATGACTAAGCACATGTAGTTATTGACATTGTACCGAATGACTAACCATATGTGGCTGTTGTATTGAATGACTAATCATATGTTGCTGTTGTATTTAGTGAGATGTATCTACCAGTCAGTGGGGAACTAAGCTTCAATCACTTTTGTGTCTCACATACATCAACCAGTCAATAGATGACTAAGCAATGTCGCTACCAGGATTGTAAAGAATGACTCAGATATGGCTGTCACGTTGATACATTGATACTTGCTGTGATAAACAAACAATTCAACAAAGTCGCATCAGTCATGTGCATCGACCAGTTGATGTATGACTAAGCACATATAGTTTATTGACATTGTACCAAATGACTGATCATATATAGCATCTGATGACTAAGCCTTGATCTGTTATCTTGATGGAGTACGTCAATGGCAATTCTTCAATGTATATGGTACTGATTGTGCCTCTTTAAAGTCAATCAGTGGACCTCCCTACCTATATGTGGCAACTCTTCATGGTCAATATGGTGCGCTGGACCAGTTTTTATGACCGGGACAGACACAATTGTCCCACTGACCCTGCAGTCGAGAAAGAGCAGATCCTGTGGGGACTAGCCTGTTACTGTGCCAAATATATGCTCATTCATATTACTTCCCCACCAGGAAACATTTGCATAATATGATTTACAACATGCGAACAAAGATAAACGTCAAACCGCATCAAAGGGGAGAACCGACAACCACAGAAGAGTTTGTCTATATTGTTCTCATTATTGTAGCAGCCGTGCTTAATCCCTGTATGTCCCACATTCCTTCTTATTTCGCCATGGGATTTAAAAGCTGCTCAGTTTACACCAAATGGGATGTTACACGATATGCAGAGCGGGTTAAACTGTCGAAAGTGAACCTGGATGGAACAAGAGCAAGTAGCGATATCGCTTTATCAAATTATTTCAAACAGGCAGAATTCGGAGATATTGATAAACCAGCAACCATTATGGATTGGCATGGCAAGATTATGGCTTGGCACCTCCCGCTGATTTTGTGCAATCACCGCATTGTATGTGACCTTGCCACAGAAATTAGGCCCATATAAAATCAATCATTTCTATCACAGGACGACTTCAACCATGCAGTGCTTGGAATCAGGCGCCTGTTGGAGAGATCCTTGCGCAGATATGCATCGAGATCAACATGGTGTGGCACTGGATTCAAGCTAGAACTGTCCAAAGCTCTCTTTCATCCTGGCACAGCAGATATGTCACTGGGGTGGTTCATGCAGCAACAACAGGTATCCATTCTTCTTCATTTTCCCAGAAATCCAGCTGACAGAAATGATGTGTAGTGTATACAAGATGATATCTTCCCATCAAGTGACCTCCACACTGATGAGGGTGCTGCATTCTTGATATCGATCATGAACGGGGAACTCCTCCTCAATTCCCTTGCTAGCCTAACTGCCCCGAATTTGTACTTGGCTGCGTGAGATGTGGTTTACCAGTTGAAAAAACCTCTCAATTTGGACAATTACAACCCCAACATTGCTCTGTGGCCCACCGTCTATTCCGGGATGCAAATAATCATCAACTGCTTAACTCTGGGCCATAGGGATCCAGGGGCTGCACCCTCCGATTACGATCTGCTACTCAGTGTTGGTACTCACACAGAATTACACATTACATTGTGTGATGTCAAGACAAGATTCAGCTACTGCCCAGGAACTGTTGTGTTGGTATGGGTTGTGTCATTCAACATGAAGTTCCTGGTTGGGATGGAGGAGAATGGATATGCATTGCACATTATATTCGTGACATGGTGCATGATGGGCTAGAACTAGAACAGCCTGACTGGGTTCTAGCAGCTGACTATAATCAGTTTATGTCAGCTGGATACCAATTACCTCAGATTAGAGAGTTTTCATGTGTAACCTTAGTTTCCACGTGTTCCACCTGTAAACTCACTTTCCACCACCACCATTACAGCATATCTTTTACTTTATACATCCATCTTTGCATTAATGGGGAAATCCACTGGATTAAAAAGAACACAAAAGAGAGCTGGTATGCTGGTAGTTGATGAGGAGACAGTAGAAGTAATAAATGCACATGGTGTTCCTGTATGGACCACAAGAGTCATCAAGCCTCCCAAAGCTAGCAGTTCCACAGCTGCAGGGACCGCAACTCCACAACCATCACGACATAGGAAAACAAGCCTCAGCCCAGACAGAGGGCACAACTCTGATACGAAACCGGAGAAAAAAGACAAGAAAAAGACCAAGGTAAGGTATATACTTATTCATGGTTAGCAACACTGATATGTTAGAATCACAGTCGCAGAATGATTTTCTTTGTGAATGGAAACCATTTCGACAGCTATATTTGGCAGAATTACTGTGCATGGAAGACCTACTCCAAGACGTCTGCAGCTGTGATGAAAAGGACAATCTCATCAGGTGTTTAGACTGTTTTCTTATCGGTGTCATGTGTCAGCAATGTTGCCTTAACACCCACAAGTATCTTCCACTGCATCAAATCTAGTGTTGGAATGGGTCATTTTTTCATGTTTTATCCCTTTATGCACAAGGCCATATCATATATCTTGGACACGGGGGGGCACTATGCCCCAACAACTGTGTCCCTCCAACAAATGTGGATATAGTGCCAGAGATAACGGAGGACTTCCAGAGGATGAGGATGAGGACATAGCTGCGACAGGTGAGGATGATGAGGTGAAGGTGGACCCCCTTGAGGATGTGCTGGTGATCGTGCACACCACTGGGGTGTTCCATCATCGTGTGAGGTGGTGCACCTGCACTAGCTGCCCGGATCGACACATTCAACTACTCAGGATGAAGCTATTTTCATGCAGCATTATCCGGCCAAGGACGGTGTTTACATTTGATGTGTTGGATCATTTTTATGTGGATGCTATGGAATGCAAGACCGCAGGGCAGAGCTTTTACAACAAACTGCGTCGTTTAACCAATAATGCTTTCCCGCAAACTGTTCTGGTAGGATTCCTGTGAACTATTATATATTCTGAGAGCTAATACCTAAAGCAATAGAATTGGTACAAGGAGCTGCTCCGGGTATCCAGACAATGGCAAGATTTACACACAAGAAAGCGGTTTGGTTTTGGGCATGAGACCAAGAAGGTGCCTGGAACTGCACAGCTGGGGCTCTTCTGCCCGACATGCCCCCAACCTGGGATCAATCTTCCTCCTGATTGGAGGAATGACACAGATCAGTCAGCAGTTTATCTGATGTTTGATAGATAGAATATATTTGGGTACTAACACAAAATCACAGGGAGAAATACTACCGTGTATTGGTCATTGATGGAAACTTCAAGGGTGACCATGTTAGGATGAGAAACCCTAAGGACGATGTTGAATTGATGAATGGTGAATGGTACATGGTGGAACAGACACGTTATCTTGAACATCTAGCAGTGACAAAAGACATCAAACAGGTATAGCTGCAGAGATATACAGATTATCTGAGTGTTTCTGACATTCCAGGGTAGAAAACAATGACATGTCACAATCACCGCAGCAAATGGTAATGGGAAGAATCTCGACACCACCGGAATTGGCGCTCCTGCATGTGCCCGACATGGAAACTTCGTACCTGGTGCTGCAATCGACTTTCAGAAGGGTGAAAGGTTGTCGCCATCATATTTTAATTTATCTGGATAACTGATAGCTTTTGATGTACCAGACATATGAATACAGACTATGCTGTCTGCCAGGCTCTTAATTTACATGCTGATGGTTTGCCCGGTGCCATACTTTTGTATGATGTTGCCTGCAAATGGATGATCCATTTCTTGCAGCATGTAGCACAAAGACCATACCTCAGCATTCCAGATTTTGAGAAATTGATTCCAGCAGTGGGAAAGTTCTATATCAGTGCTCATGTGAAGGAGTGCTTTGCGTCGTTCTCCCCCAACTTCATCAAAGGGATCGGACAGGTGGATGGGGAGATACTAGAGACTCTGTGGGCACTATTCAATTTCACAGTGAAATATGTGAAGACGATGAGTACCGCACACAGAAGAGAGATTTATGATGATCATATGAGAAATGCTAATTGGAAGAAGTTGGTTGCGATGAGTAATATGATTCACAAAAATCATGCTACTGTGGTTTCTGACTATTTGCACAGTTAAAGCCCTGTTGAAAAAGTCGAAGAATGCTATGAAAGATAGAGCAGAGACAAAGGAGGCCTATGATAGTCTCACCGCTGCAATGGATCAGAAATTGGTCAAGCGGTAGAGAGTGCAGGAAGCCAAAGCAATGAGGGAATGAGGAGATGCACTGAAAATATTTCAGGTTCAGGAAGAGCAATGTGAGCCTACTTTTTGGGCTTACTGTTTTAGCATGTATCAATATATATCAGGCTGATTGTCTCTGGCAGCTTCGATGCAGAGTGATGTAAGACTGAAGCTAACAACCGATGAGGGTGGTACAGGACTTGTGGGGTCTATTACATGATTGATAACAGGTATAGCCATTGAAGAGGTTCAGTAAGTTGTCATAGTCTTTCTTGATTTGGACCTACATCTGATGACAAGAAACAGAGATGCTTTACGAGTGGATGTGCGAAGTATGACACATTTAAGCTCAGTTTTGGAACAAACTGGCATAGTGAATCGACGAAGAAGTTTAGAAAAAAGGACAGTAACCTTCCACAAGAAAGCAGCTACATATATGGGGATGACAGAACTAGGGACCTTTATTCACCGGAAGGTTTAGACGTTGTTGATGAATGGGAGGTGGTTGATGAATGGATTGATCAGGAAGAGGGTGAGGCATCAGCAGGGGAAGAAGGGCCCCAGGATGTCTTGGGGAACATTGTCGGCTCACCTCTGGTGAATAAGAGAGTTGGTGCATCAGATAACCAACAGATTGAAAGGACATCACTGTTACTGCCTTCGTCATTGGGTGCAGAACAGGTGGAGAGGCTTCGGCTCCAAACACTGGGGTCACAGGAGATGGAACTACAACAAGGACAAGCTAATGATGGCTTGGCTGCTTTACAGATTAAATTGGGACACAAGGCATTGCTTTTCAGAATGAAGGTTAGGCAGTCTTTAGGTGTCGGCTGATCCATAGTGAGTATAGTCACTAATGGGCCGACACACATCCACCGTGAAGTCATATAATATTTGCTTGATGGGCCGACACGAATGCACCGTACAATATTATAATATTTGATTGATGGGCCCACACGCAATTCGCGGACAACAGTATAATATTTTAGGTGTCGGCCGATCGGTAATGAGTATGTTCACTAATGGGCTGGCGCGCATTCACCGTGAAGGAATATAATATTTTCCCCCTCAGCTGACCTGTGGCCAATTAATTGACTGATGGCAGGGGAATAAAAGTATATTTTGACAGCTGGGCCGACATGCAATAAGCAGGGGATAATATAATATTTTTCACTCGGCCCACACGTATTGAATATACTGACAGACCGGCCGACATGCAATATAATATAAATTAGTTGACATGGGCCGACATGCAATCCCCGGTTAAACTCTTTATTAGTTGTCACGCTTTGAGCGTTCAAATTTGACTGCTTTATGTGGAATATAAATGTAGTTGTCTGCATAGCACGCAACTGAGTCTTACTGTGTAAACTAGCGCGCATTGCATTATAGAAAACTCACAGGTTATGAGCCCTGACTTAATCTCAAGCACCACATCTACTATGTCTTTGACAGTCACTGCGTTGACAGATTCCCTTCCTTCCAATGTTCCGAAACTCCAACCCACTGGTATCAATTGGGCAATTTTCTCTATTCAATTCTCGTCAGCTGTTTAGGTGAAAGGAAAATGGGGACACTTCGATGGGACCGTCACTTCCCCCCTAAGCCTTCAGACCCTCCTACATCTGCCAAACTAGCCATTAAAGCTCAGTGGACAAAGGACAAATCATCCGCGAGAAACTTACTCCTTCAGAAATTGCCCGATTCATCGGTCATGAAAATTTGTCGCCAGGAGACCGTTCATGCTGCCTGGAACGCTATCACTAAGGAATACACGGAGAAGAGTGTTTTCGCTCAAACAAAACTATGTACCTTGTTCCTGGAATCCAAGTGCACTGAGAAGGGAAACATCAGTCAAATTTTAGACGACCTATGAACCAAACGTGAGGAGCTCTCATCAGTAGGTGTCGAGGTAGACAACAAAGATTACCACTCAACAATTATCTCATCGCTTCCAACCTTCCTTTCCAATTTCGCATCTGGCCAGCTTGCCGTCACAAAACTATACAGTCCCACCAAGACCCTTGACCCCGATGCCCTAATTTCCCTTGTCTCTGAGGAATTCAAACATCAGAAGACACAGTGTCAATGATGTGGAGGGGGACCTAGGTCCAAAGATGAGTCTGATGAGGTGTTGTCTGTTGGTGGACCCAAACATGGAAAGAATAACGGTAAAACTAAACATGAACCTACCTGCTGGAACTGTGACGAGGTTGGCCACATTAAGCCTAATTGTCCAAAACCGCTAAAGCAAGGCAAGGATGACAAGTCCAAACCCAAGGCCAAGGAGTCGGCGAACGCTGTCGCCGATTCAGACCCCCAGTCCAATTGGGAGGAAGGGGGAGCCTTTGGTGTTGAAGAGTCCTTTGACATGGATAGCCTGTCTGATCTTATTATGCTGTCAGAAACTACAACTGATAGCAACTCTGACCTTTCTGGGGATGGAGACAATGGGGAAGATCTCTTCTCTGATTTTGGAGACGACAGTCCACCAAACAATTTCAGCCCTGAGGTGGATTGGAACACTGTACGCGACTTCACCGTGAGATCGGCTACCAACAGCGCTGATAGCTGGGAGTGTTTTCCTAGTGCACAGGACTTGGCTGCACATGTCAGCGGGCCCGATAGTCCCTCCACAAAGATGGAGCTCGTTGACTCTGGTTGCACCTGTCATATTTCCCCGTACCGTGAAGACTTCACTTCCTTCACCAAGATCCCACCCAAGTCATTTCGAGCCACTAACAAGCAACAGTTTAGTGCGGTAGGAACTGGGGAGTTAACCATTGACCTCCCAAATGGTGCAGATGAAAGCAAACTCGAACTTACCGAGGTGCTATACTCCCCTGAAGTCGGCTACACCCTCATTTCGGTTGGACAGCTCGACAACCTTGGTTTTGTCACGACTTTTGGCCACGGCAAGTGCATAATACGTGGGCCGGATGGAAATGTGGTGGGGGAAGTGCCAAAAACAAACGGCGGCCTATATCGTGTTCAGCATGAGTCTGACTCTGCTAACACTGTGGAAATGATTACCTTAGACCAATTCCATCGCCGCATGGGCCATGTCTCTCCTGAAATTGCACGTCAGCTCATCACCAAGGGTTTTGTAACCAGCATTAAGCTCGATTCCTCAACTGGTCAGCCTGCCTTCTGTGAATCCTGTGTCTATGCAAAGGCCACCCAAAAATCTGTCCCTAAGGTTCACCAGGGAGAACGAGCAGCTGAAGTTGGAGGAGAAATCCATAGCGACATTTAGGGACCGGCCCCAGTTGCGACACTGCACAGTCGAAGATATTATGTCAGTTTCATTGATGACAAATCTCACTATGGGCACATCTATTTCCTCCAAAAGAAAAGTGGTGTCTTTGGTGTGTACAAAGAGTTTGAGGCTCACCTTTGTACCCAGGAGTTTTTACTTCACCTCAAATCTGCTGGCACGAAACAGAAACTCACCGTTCACGACACCCCTAGTCAAAATGGTGTGGCTGAGCGCTTCAATCGTACTATTGTCGAACATGTTCGAGCAATGCTCCACGCCAGCGGACTTCCATGCATTTTGTGGGTAGAAGCAGCCAGACATGCAGTATGGCTCTGCAACCGCACCACAACTTGCGCCCTGGATAACATGACCCCTTGGCAAGCTATTACTGGCAGAAAGCCCAACCTGAGTGTCGTGCATGAGTGGGGAGAAAGGTGCTGGGTAAGGTTAGAAATGGGTACTAAGCTTGGAGGATGTGTACGCAAGGGATGTTGGATCGGTGTTGATGATGCTAGCGCCGGTTGTCGGATTTATTGGCCTGACACCAAATCTGTCTCCGTCGAGCGTAACATCTACTATGACAAGTCACCTGCGTCAGTTGGTCATCTCGAGGGGGAAAATACTAACTTCGAGATCAATTCAACAATGGTTCCCACCACATCTGAACCCTCCAAACATACACTAAACCCTGTTCCAAACAATCCTCCCGAGCACATGACGAAACGCACACACAAACCCTCTCAGCGCATCGTTGACATCATTGAGGGGCATGCCATCGCATCTGCCAAGCCCGCTGACCCAATCTTACCAGTCAGGACCCAAATCCCGCCCATTCCCAAAGAACCTTCAGAGTTTGAGGCTGTAGGAGAATCCGATTGGATTATGGTTCTTGAAGATGCCGACTTCCTGGAGGAATACATGTTAGTAGCTGAGGTTAGTGAGAAAGAAGCGCTGGAGCCACAAAGCCTAGCAGAGGCAAGGTGGGGTCCGGATTGGTTGATGTGGGAGAAGGGGATCTTGGAAGAATTAGAGACGTTGAGGTTAGCAGGTACTTGGAAGTTGGTGGACCACCCGGGCAAAGGACAGAACATTGTCGGGTCAAAATGGGTTTTCCGAGCGAAGAAGGACGCAGCCAGCACAATTGTCAGGCACAAAGCTCGACTCGTTGCACAGGGCTTTTCGCAAGTGCCCGTAGTCGACTATTTTGATACCTACGCTCCTGTAGCCCACTTGGCGTCCATCTGCACAATCCTTTCCATGGCAGCCACCCTAGATATGGAACTTCATCAGATTGATATCAAAGGCGCGTATCTAAATGGGGAACTCACCACTGACGAAGTAATTTATATGTGTCAGCCTCCTGGATATCCTGCCCCCGATTCCTCTGGAAAGGTGTACCACCTTCTCAAAACCCTGTACGGCTTGAAGCAGAGCAGCCACAGATGATTGGTTCAGATCCTCGTGCGACAAATTGGCTTTCAACAGTGCGAAGTTGATCAAGCGGTGTTTTTCAAAAGTGACAAAAGTGAACTCATGATTATGGCTGTCCATGTTGATAATTGCACGATTGCCGTGCCTAATTGAAGATGTTAAAACCAAAATCAAAAAGCACGTTGAAATCAGTGATCTCAGCGAGCTCCATTGGTTGTTAGGCATCGAAATCATTTGCAATCATGAATCATGCACCATCTATCTGTCCCAGAAATCTTACATCAACACAGTAATCTGCCGCTTCAATCTTGAAGATGCTTGCCCTGTCTCCACTCCTATGGAAACCAACATTCAGTACTCCTCGCTATAGAGCCCCAAAACCCCGTGTGAAGTTGCCCTCATGCGCAATGTACCTTATCACAAGGCAATCAGGTCGTTGATGTGGGCTTGCCTAGGTACTCGACCTGACATAGCTTTTTGCGTCACAACACTCTCACGCTTCTCTAAAGACCCTGGGGAGGCGTATTGGTTGGTGGTAAAGCGTGTTTTGAGGTATCTAAAGGGGACAAGGGAGTTAAACCTGAGCTACGGTGGAGGAGCGAGGGAACTTATAGGATACGCAGATGCAGATGGGAGTATGGCGGAAGACCAGCGTGCTGTATCTGGCTATGCTTTTCTGCTAAACGGAGGAGCCTTCTCCTGGGCCTGCAAGAAACAAGAAATCGTCTCCTTGTCAATGACCGAAAGCGAATATATTGCAGCCACTCACGCAGCAAAAGAAGCCCTCTGGCTTTGCTCCCTTCTTTCCCAAAATTTCAGCTCCCTCCATGACACAACCACCCTATTCTCGGACAACCAATCAGCCATCACACTGACCCAGGACCACCAGGACCACCAGTACCACCCTCGAACCAAGCACATTGACATGTGATTCCATTTTATCTGCTGGGTAATCTCTGATGGCAAACTGAAACTGATTTATTGCCCCACCGACAATATGGTTGCAGATGCACTCACCAAAGCCCTTCCATCCGCCAAAACGAAACACTTCGCCATTGAACTAGGACTCTGCTTAGCTTGAGGGGGAGTGTTGGAATAATGCAAGCCTACATGTACGTCAAAGCCTGAATAACTCATCCTCCGAAGTTCCTTATTATATTTACTTATTGTTTAGCTTGTTCTTTCTGAGCTTCTTGTTCCTATTATATGTGCTTAGGCCGCATGTCTCATTTCATATACTTTTTATATGCATTCATTCTGTACGAAAGCCTCAGTTGTCTGCATAGTGCACAACTGAGGTATGTCATCTTACTTACTATGTTCTCCACTTGTACTGATAAGACATACCTAGTCTTACTGTGTAAACTAGGTGAATATAAATGTAGTTGTCTGCATAGCGCGCAACTGAGTCTTACTGCGTAAACTAGCACACATTTCATTATAGAAAACTCACACTGTGATCTTTACGAGACCATCACCATCACCCAAGCTGTCATCGCATCATCTGCTGCAACACAAGGAGGAAGGTCCGAGAAGATGCATTCTCGCGAATTCACTGTTTCCGCTATGGTGAGTTCACTTGTGCGGTAGGCGTACATACTGATTCCTGATCTTCATGTGATCACAGCACGGTGACATGGAGCAGAAGCAGCATGAGGTCCTCATGAAAGAATTCGGTATAGGGTCTACCCAGGTCCTCATCACCACCGATCTCCTTGCCTATGGTATCGATGTGCAGCAAGTCTCGCTCATCATCAACTACGAC
Source organism: Hygrophorus pudorinus (assembly GCA_003314045.1). Classification (NCBI taxonomy): domain Eukaryota; kingdom Fungi; phylum Basidiomycota; class Agaricomycetes; order Agaricales; family Hygrophoraceae; genus Hygrophorus; species Hygrophorus pudorinus. The sequence continues at coordinate 49,800 of QLPF01002568.1, forward strand.
ATGCCCACCAACAGGTAGAACTACATCCATCACATTGGACGTGGTGGACGATTCGGACACAAGGGTGTTGCAATTAACTTTGTCACAACTGAGGATGTTAAGATGTTGAGGGACATCGAACGTACATCCCGCGAGTCGTGGACTTGCCCATAGTAGACTGATTTATTTTTCACTGTAGAATTCTACAACACACAGATGGATGAGATGACCCTCAATATTGTGTGAGTAGCTTTCTTACAATGCTTATGGATGCTTCAGTGCCTCCAGCTTACTATCATGACGAGATGGTCCTTTGATATCTTATATTTATGTGCACTAGGCTAAGTTCCCCTCACTCGGGATCGATCAACAGCGACTGAATTCTGGAACTTTGTCAACTGTCCTCAGGGTCTGCAATTGGGCTGCGGGCAGCTCACTCATGCCGCCCGGTTCCGATCTTGTTGAAACCAGTAGAAATATTACAGAGAGAGAAGCAAGCGTACTACTTACATGGCCAAGGGCGGCACGCGGAGCGCGGAGCATTATTTCAACAGTCTTATTAAAATTGTGTACTACTCAGAATAATTACATGGAAAATACACTAAGTCCGAATATCCGAATATTCGAAGCTTCCGCCAGGCGCTCAAACGAGCTTTGAATATTTAAAGTGCTCAGTGCTCAAATTTTTTCGTGCCCGTGAGACTGGAAATCGTTTGAGTTCAATCTCTATCAGGAAAAAATTACTTTCTTCTGTAGCACTACAGTAGGCTCTGTAGTGCTTGTAGTGCCATAGGAAAGTCTGGGTGTCTGTAGTCACCTGCCAAACTCCCGTAGTCTCTGTAGTCACCTGTCAGACTCCTGTAGCACTCTGTAGTGCTCTGTAGTCACCTATCAAACTCCTGTAGCACTATGTAGTTTCTCTGCAGTCCCACAGTTCCTCACTATCAAGTACATATCAGATGACTTTGTCAAATTGCAATCCTACTGATAATTACAATACACAGCCTGACCTACACTAAGAGCACCCCCCACCTCGCACTGCCCTGTCATCCCAATGACTACCCGGAACACACACATAGCCCCACGAAGAAGAACAATGGAAACAAAAACTCAACGAAAGTGTGCCGCTTGGGGTGATGGTGCTGGAGCCACATCACCACCGACTCGCATTTGGGCGAGGGACGGTGGGATGGCTGGTGGTAGGGTTGGGTGTCATCCGTCATGTCGTCCGTGGTAATGCGTGATAAGGCCAGGGCCACGTCACCACTGGCTCTTGCTGACATGAGGGCCGGTGGTGGGATTGGGTGTCATAGTCTGTAGTTCAGCAAAGTAGAATTGAAAACAAAAACAGAACTTACTGTTATATGGCCAACATTCCCTCCTGACATTGTTGTGTTATTCAGCATGCCGGTTGGGGCGATGGTGCCGGGGCCATGTCACCACCGACTCGTGTTTGCGTGAGCGATGGTGGGATGGCCAGTGGTGGGGTTGGGTGTTGTCCGTCACGTCGTCTGTGGTGATGTATGATGGTGCCAGGGCCACATCACCACCGACTCGCATTTGTGTGAGGGATGGTGGGATGGCCGGTGGTGGAGTTGGATGTCATCGTCTGTGGTAACGCATGATGGTGCCGGGGCCATGTCACCACCAGCTCACATTTGTGCAAGGGATGGTGGGATGAGTTGAATGTCATCATCTGTGGTGATGTGTGATGGTGCCAGGGCCACGTCACCACTGGCTCATGCTGGTGCGAGGGCCACTGGTGGGGTTGGGTGTCATAGTCTGTAGTTCAGCAAAGGAGAATTGAAAAAACAACACAACTTACTGATTCTGACCTGCTGTTGTGTTATTCAGCATGCCAGTTGGGTGATGGTGCTGGGGCCACGTAACCACTGACTTGTGTTTGCACGAAGGATGGTGGGATGGGCTGGTGGTGGGGTTGGATGTTGTCGTCCATGGTGACATGTGATGGTGCCGGGGCCATGTCACCACTGAGTGCTCTCATAATACACCTGCATGGAGGAAGAATGGGCGGGATGTAGGTTTAGTTGTGGAGTTTGATGTGGAGGGGGGCTGCATCTGGAATGCCATCTGCACACAGATGAGCTCGAGCAGGTATGTAAAGAACACGGATATCATTCCTGTTTGGATAATCAGTGTCAGACTATCACGCTGGGCATGTGGACGCACCGGAAAGCGCTCCTGCCGAAAACCTCCTGAGATTGATCTCGCTCTCCTTCGTGGGCATCAACAGCTGTGAAAGAGACGAGGGACGCACGAGACGGGCCTGGTCATACACCATGAATTTGATAGCCGCATACAGAAACACACACAAGAGCGTCGCTGAATGGATTTGAAACAGCCCACGCGTGCCCGTTGTCCAGTATATCTCCTCCGACCCTGCGCGAAGCACACCCCTCCAACTTCCTGGAAGCACTTGTGTTTGCGCGAGGGATAGTGGGATGGGTTGGATGTCATCGTCCGTGGTGATGCGAGGGATGGTGGGATGCCTGGTGGTAAGGTTGGGTGTCATCCGTCATGTCGTCCGTGGTGACGCGTGATGGTGCCGGGGCCACGTCACCACCGGCTCATGCTGGTGCAAGGGCCAGTGGTGGGGTTGGGTGTCATCGTCTGTGGTGACGCGTGGTGGTGCAGGTCAAACTGACTCACATTTGCACAAGTGAGCTGGTACTGCAGGTGGTGGTGGTAGTTCAGTGAAAACAGAACTTACTTACTGTTATATGGCCGACATTCTCTCCTGATCTGCCGACTGCATTATTCAGACGTCCATCGGATCTACTAGTAGTTCAGCAAAGAATAAGTGAAAAAAGAAAACTTACTTAAGTTGCCTGTCATATTCCTAAGGCAATGTCTTCGTTGTGGGGATCTATGTTGTCACAGCAGTAAGCATTCATTAAAGTTTCAAGCGGAATCTGAAACTGTTTGTTGATCATGTCAGGTGACTATTGGGCTTAGCAATTTTTTGCATCGTTCTTGACATAATCAGGTGAGTCACAAAGATATCCGTGTTTTGTGTTGGCATGCCTTTATTTTATTTTTTCGTGCAGATCCTAACTAACATAGAGTATAATTTGTACAATAATAATAGTACATAGACCTATGTGAGGACTGCAGTGAGCTAGCACCTGCACAGTCTCACACAAACCCAAAGTTTTTGTACACTCAGGCTGTTCGTGCTACTTATAAAAACTTGAAATTGTTGCACACATATGGAGAACTACATGGCAGGTGACTACAGGTTGCTACAGTAGCATGTCAGGTAACTACAGAGACTACAGAGTGCTACAGGAGCATGACAGGTAACTACAGAGACTACAGAGTATGACAGGTGACTTCAGAAAATTTTTGGTTTTTCCTGATGAAGTGCGAGCACTGTAGCAAAAACACCTCAAGTCCTCACTATCACCAGGCCACCACCATGCAGTACTGCATAGCAGTAGGAATGGACACACCGGATGGTATGAGGGTTGATGACAGGCATTGCTGCCATCTGCATCAGGAAAAAGCAAAACCTGTGTAGTTTCAGCTAAACTATGGTAGTGCTTTGTAGTTCCTGTAGTCACCTATGATGTCTTGGTAGCCATCCATAGTCATCTGCCATACTCTGGTAGTGCTTTGTAGCTAGGGTTGTTCAAGGGTATACTGTGGGTTGACTTTTGGTACACTATACCTGTACCCACCAACACTGCACCTGCGGCGGGTATGGGTACATACTGACCCACACACATATACAGGTTACCCCATACCATTGGGTACCCGTGGTTTTACTTACTCACCGTGATGATTATGTACATATTATTATTATATATTGTATATACTTACTCACCGTGATGATTATGTACATATTATTATTATATATTGTATATACTCACTCACTTGGTCTGTGCACTAAAAAAAAAAGTACTTACTGAGACATGGGTGGTAGTAGGAGATGGTGGGGTGGGAGTCGATGAAGCTGCCATCTCACTTTTTTGAGTGAGATGGCGGGTACTGGTGATAAAGAAGCTGTCTTGCATTTGCAAGCAAGACGGCCAGTGCTGGTGATAAAGAAGCCACCGTCTTGCATTTGCGAGCAAGACAGTGGGTGCTGGTGGTGGTGATGAAGCCGCTATCTCACTTTTTCAAGTGGGATGGTGGGTGCTGGTGGTGACAAAGAAGCTGTCTCGCATTTGTGAGCGAGACGGCGGGTGGGGTGACGGTGCTGGGGTTGGTAGATGATGCATAGGTGTCGTTCTGGGGTACCGGGGTTGGTAGGAGATTGTGGTGTTAGTGAGGCAGTGAAAAGATAATCAGTTAGTACATACCGTTGTGCAGCTGAGGTGGATGCACCACCTCAGCTGCATGTTCTCCTTCCTTTATGTTTGCATGCATCGTGCTTCCCTAGTGCAACACACCAGGAGGTCATAGCAACATGGCTGAGTTGTGACTGCGTGACATTACTATAAAAAAAAGAAAACACAAAGAGAAGTTGAATAAATATCACAAAAAAATACCTGAGATAAGGCTTGGCCAGCGGCAGGGAAATACCCGTTCAAACCCACGATACCACAGGTACGGGTGGCGGTATGCCCAAGGGTATGAAAAGTTAACACCGTACCCATACCCGTCACACCACGGGTT
>QLPF01002571.1:0-12134 GCA_003314045.1 Hygrophorus pudorinus
TGAATAGGGCAGCCCACTGTGCCACAAAGTATAATGACCAAAGGTCGTCAACAGGGGACTGCAGGTAGGCTTTACGATGCCTAGCAGCTCTGAGCAGATCATCTGACATGAACTCATCCGTGCCCTGGTAAATCAATTAGTAGCCTATCTTAATGTCAACAGGCTGAACTTGTACCGACCGGCTCCTCTCGCGGACTTCCATAAAGTACGACTTGAGTTCAATTGCCATATCACCGTCAATCACAGATCCGCTGCAGTGGTCCCTGACGACACACTCCTGTAACTCTGACTTCAAACCCATTCGAAAGGAGTTGTCCGGCAGGCAGGTATCTTCCAGAAACGTCTCGAACACTGAATTGGTGGTCCGGGCAGTGTCTAGCCAAAGAACATTATTAATACTGATGTCGTGATGGTGAAAGCCCTGCTCAAGGAGGTTGCAATAGCCTGACATTGCTTAGGTTCGACAATAAAGCTCGATTCAGAGAGATACGTACCGAGCACAGCATGTACAATGGCAACAAATAGGTCACCTGGACTACAGACCGTGACGAGGGAACGACCAGCGAACTGAAGGAGGTGTTGCATCAGCACCCGATAATCGGGAACCTGATTTTTTCCAGGGTTAGGGAAAAGTGACCAAAACTCAGACCGGTTGAGGAATAGGTGGTTCATTGCAGGGAGGCCTTCCTTGTGACAAACAATGCTTGAATGGTAGTGTGTCGCAACACCGAACATACCGCCACATTCCTTCAGCATCTTGCTCTTGACCGAAACATATGATTTTCCAACCCACGAGCATTTGCTCATGATATCAGTCATCGTCGAATTGATGTCCCGCAAGAAGTCATGCAATTCTCGACAAATGAAGCTGATTGGACGATCCTTGAAAATGGTGATCCCTGACTCTGAGGTAATGTTAATACAAGTTGACATATAAAACTTCTTGAACACGCATCCTCAAACCCTCCTTATCGTCCTCGCTTTTCTGAATGAACATCTTGGCGTCATTGGTCCACTCGGGTAATCCGGCATCTCTGGAGGTATTCCATGTCAACAAAGAGAGAAAGAGACGGAGGATGTCTGTGTAATCTTCGGGCTGGCTTGGATGGAGCCCAGGAGAAGCAGTCAGTCCGCCGGCATGAAAGATGAGGAGTCGGAGTTGACAGTGGACATGATTGTAGGCAAGGACAAGTGAGAATTGATGTAGAGGTCTGGCGCTGGTGAGTGCACGAGAGTATGTACCTGCTTGTTGGACAAGTTGTGCCCAAGAACCTTTCACTTCTACAGGAATTTCCATTGTCGACGAGCGTTGCCCTGATGGCAGACGCCACCAGAGATGGGTCTCCTCCAGGGTGAGTCCGTTGCTGCCAGCACTGTCTGGCTTCAGTAGATGACTGCCTGAAATCCCGTCTTGTGTTGTACGGTCAAAGACAATGAATTTGAGTAGTTTGTAAAGCTTGTATTTGTTGTAAACCCTGTGGCAGGCATCCACACAGGTGTTGAGAAAAGACACGAGAGGTACATAGTGAACCCTCTCGAGGGGACTGGTAGGAAGCTGGTTGTGTTTCAACGCTTTGACAGCATCGTTGAGCAATCCCTTGAGGTCGTCTATCTCGATATCGTAGTTTTCGAGGTCGTCGATCATATCGATAGTCAGGGAAGGCGCACCAACTTTACGCTTCTTTGCCGATAAAGCACGCGCTAGGGTGACGGAATCCAGTTCCCAAGTAGCATCTGCAAGCTCACTGGTAACTGTTTGCTTGAGCTTGTCTTGCTTAGAAGAGGGTGTGTGCGGGAACTGGTCACTGTATGACTGCTTGCTTCCTGAGGGACGTTGGGGGGTCGAATGTAACATGGTCAAGATTATCATGTGTGGGAACTCTTAGATTGCTTATATGTACTGAGTTGTCCGCCGGCACACAATTACAGTAACGGGTTAATCACCCGCCTATCATATTATTGCACCAAGCCTATAATGTGATGATACGGCTCGTAAGAGTAATCCAGCTCACCGAGTGAGCATTGGAATATGCTTTCAAGTTCGGGTTGGGGCATGATAAGTAGTTCAGTTGTGGCTCATAAGCACTCGGTAATAAGTGCTAGTGACCAGTCAACTAGCATTCAAGGTGCAAGCAGTGATGTACATTCAACATTCTACTGAGCCTTCTTCTTCCCAGAACTCCCACAAGTCGTTGCATAATGTCCAGCCTTGCTGCAATTCCCACAACGACGGCGGCCGACATCAAGAGAATGCGACTCTGCTGAAGCCGGTGGAATGATCTGAGAGCCTGAGGGTTCAGCCTGAGAAGCCCCATCATGGTAGTTGTTTGACTTGAGCTTTTTACTACGTGTGCTTTCGTGCTCAGCGGCAGAAGCGAGTTTCTTCTTGCGAGGGCATCCTTTAGTAACCACACATTGCGGGGGGAGGATAGCAGGGCCGTTCTGTAATTCTTGTTGTGACCTCGTAACATAAGCTGTAAGCCAGACACCGAAACGATAGCCCCAAAACCCACTCACTGGATTGCATCCATACCCAACTCTAATGTTCGGAGCTCCTCTTCTGTGTGCACATGATTCAAGAGCAACTTGAGTTTGGCCATCGCTTGATGATGGATGAGCTTGGGTGGAAGTGTCCGAGTGATAGGGGGCGGTGTTCCATGTTCGCCTGGACCGGATGTCAGTGACCCGAGCGGTTGGGTCAGAAGTGGAGGTGCGCTATGTTTATGTTGTCCAAACGAGACAGTCGTAATGTTGGACAAGTCCAAAGTTGAATCACAAAACCATCTACACACAAATAGTTACAGTAAATGGATTTCGGTGAAGCAAAAATCACAAACAATCTGTTGAACATGCTAATATGAAATACGGCGGCACTGGAGGCCAAAAAAAGAAGAGCAAAGATATGGCGGCATGGGATCCTGAGGTTGGTTCCCATCATGCAGTCGCAGACCACATGCCCATTAGCAAGAACCACTGCGAAATGAAATGTATTGCTGTCATGACGCATGATCTTGTACATATGGATTACTTCCCATCCTCGCTCACGAATCAGCTCCAAAAGATATGTCGCAGATACATGCAATGCATCATTCGTGAATTGGTTTAGAAGGTCCTTGAAGACGGTATCAGAAGTATTTTGAAGTTAAGTGAATTAAAATACCATCAGTTCCGTTGTGAGCTCATCTGCTTTGTCTGCAGGGACAGGTTCCCCAATGTGTTCGGGCGATAAGGGAGACAAAATCTAATGAGGTGATTGATGAGCAAAGACTGTAAAGAAGAGAATGCTCTCACCTTGTCAGATGTATCAGTCATCACCACCATCTTTTTGACTTTGTAGAACATCACTTGAGCCATCTCGTCATAGGTTCTCTGTACTGCAAATACAACGACATACTGCCGAACTTGCTCCAAATGGGATCGGAAAAATGAGTCTACATCAGATGGATGCTGAATGCGAGATGACTGACAAATCATGAGTAATACAATTGAAATGGCAATGATGAAGCACTATACCTTCCGAGCGGCTAATTGTTCCAGCTCCACTTGCTGCTCCGAGCGTTCAATGAGATTCTTCACCAGATCGAAAAGGTTGGTCTTTGAGTTTCCAAGAAGCTTGTTGATCTTGTTTTCACTTTCAACACACCCGGACGTCCACACCCCACATGTGAAATGTGTTGAGACCCAAGCCCAACGTTCTCGCGTTGGCCAGAAAACTCATTCGAGATATCCTCGGGCGTGTGGAAAGTTGACTAGGAGTTGGTCCCACCTGGCCTGAAAAGCCGATGGTGAGATTGCGTGGTATACTTGCCAAAACTGAGCCTGAAACGGTTGAAAGAGAGCCCCCAAAGCAGGTGTGAGGTTCTTCATCAGATTATCACCCATATGATGAAGGCACAGTCCATGCCATACATTGAACAATGTCAGGACACTGCTAAGAGCAAGGTCAAAGTCAGAGAAGTAGACACGTGGAGGTGACCCAGGGGGCATTGGAGGAAGGACACCAAAAAGATGTTGGAGTACCCATTGGTGATCATCCATTGTTTCAGATGTATGAAGAGTATATGCAATATTTCGAGTCGAGTTCTGATGGTCAATGATTACCCAGATGTTCAGAGGGAGATTATACTTGTTGTGCATCAGTGTAATGTCATTGATGATCACATCTCCAAAGCGATTTGCAAGAGTGACCTGAGCCGGGGACATCCAGAAGATACGCCAGAACTTCTGGGTTTCCAGGTCAGCTTCTACATGAACTACCCAGTGTTCATCTTCGTCCTTGAGTTGAACGAGAAGAGCAACGGTGGCAACCATATCCCCTCCCAGATTTTGAACGTAGTTACGAGCTTCTCGCCAGGTCTGGTCAAGTACGTTGGATATTTGGGAAGCAGAGATGGGGTGGTCAGGAAATCGTCCTTTCATTAGGGATTGGATGTCTCGACAGGTGAGTGAACCTAGCAGAGCAAGCTCTCGGATGAGCGACTTCTGCTCATCAGATGGCGGCTCGTATTCGGGAAGGGAATCATTGAAAAAAGCCTCATGGTTATGGCAGAGGTCCACAGTTGTGAGATGATAGATCCCATCCTCTCTCCTATGTATGTTGACACGTGCTAGGCATAAGCAAGTCTTCGTTTTGGATGTGCAGAAGTCTGAGGGGTCTATAGATTTCTTGTGCTGAACCTTGCGGGAACGAGCACTGCTGCAGAGCAGACGAAGTCACTTTACAGTACCTGTCACAAAGGTACAATTAACATTAACTCGAGGATCATCATAGAATAGCAACATACCATCTTTGTTCTTCACACTCTCACCTTTCTTCCAGTGGTAACCACAACGGCGCTCATACTCCTGGACAAAATGAATGGCGTCTGCGAGACTGTAAAAATTCATTCCGAATTGGGGCCGTGTAGGATCCAATGGCGCATTTCTCTCCTTTCTGGGTGATCCACTTTCAGAAGAGGGAACAGTTGGGCTATAGCGTAGTGTTCCCAAAGTTCAGTTTGAAACTGTTGAAACTCAGTTCAAACCCAAACCAAACTCTGAAGTTTGGGTTTGGTTTGGGATTTTGGCAAACTCAAACTGAACTCTGAGTTTGGTTCAGCCAAAAACCTCTCAGGAACCAAACCAATTACCATATATGGTGAGCGTTCAGGTTTGAAACTTAAACTGAACTGCTTTGGAGCCAAACTCCAAGGTTTGGTTTGAACTTTGGCTGAACCAAACTCCAAAGTTTGGTTTGGGGTTTCAAAAAAAAAGACCAAAACCAGACCAAACTGAACTTTGGGAACACTACTATAGCGTGGGGTGCCAGTGTTGTCAAGTTGCAGAAAGGCAGCCTGGGGACTCGGTGGATCCCCATCTGACATCGACGTTGGAGATAGCGTTCGGGGAAGAGTTGGAGATGACCGTTGGTGAGTAGCTTGAGAGATGCTAGTAGATTCTGGCATTTGAACGACCACCTCGACATCTATGTTATCACTTGAATCAAAACCATCAGCACGGGGCAATATCTGCACGGTGATACCACAAACAACATCAGAGACCAGGAATATCGTGAAAATGCCATGACATACCAATTGGGCTTGATAACAGGAAATGGCCACACGGAGAATGGGTTGCAGCCATTCACGTCGAACAAGAGCAGAATTATTTTGAGTCCATTGCGTGAAATGACTCGGATATGGTATCAACAGAGAACCGTTAAGGGTGCGTTCCATTTCCTGCGCAAGGGATACAATTGCACTGACGGCTGACAGCGCACAACTTCTGCTCCCGGGACCCTGTGGTTCAACTGGGAGAGGACGCTCCACCCATTCACCATCATCAGGAACCGCATCCATTAACCACCAGCGAACCATAGACAGTAACTCCTTGTTGGGTCCAAATCTGGCGGAATCTCCTTGTAAGACCAGGCGGAGGGGAATGACAGTCACAGAAGGTGCCAAATGAATGTCCTCCTTGTTCAATAGGAATGTAAGAAGTGCGGGGGGTGATATGAGAATCTCCTTGCGTCGTCGCAAGAGTTCAGAAGAGAGGTTATTCGCGTGGAAGGCATTGGAAAGTTCGACATGGAAATAGCAATCCAGAAAGAGAACGAGATTCAGAACATGAGCATTGAGATCGCGACGCAGGATATCAATGCGAGCATCGATAACATGTTTGCCTAGCCAATTCTCATCCAAGAGATCATTTAAAGCGTTGATGGTGGGTGTCAACAAGTTGGGGTTGAAACCTGGCAGCGGGGACTCGAAGCAAAACTACAGCAAAGTCTGATATTCCATGGCTGTAAGAAGATTGTACTGAAGAATGGCATTAACAACATTCCGGGCTTTAGACATGCGTTCGTTGAAGTAATGTATATTTGCCAATCGACGAATGTCATGGAAATGGATGTTGTAGTCGGCACCTAAATAAAAACCTTCATCAAGCTATGTGTAACCTGAACAGATCAGAAGAGCCTACCATCAAGAGATATATAAACTAGTGTTCCCAAAGTTCAGTTTGAAACTGTTGAAACTCAGTTCAAACTCAAACCAAACTCCGAAGTTTGGGTTTGGTTTGGGATTTTGGCAAACTCAAACTGAACTCTGAGTTTGGTTCAGCCAAAAACCTCTCAGGAACCAAACCAATTACCATATATGGTAAGAGTTCAGGTTTGAAACCCAAACTGAACTGCTTTGGAGCCAAACTCCAAGGTTTGGTTTGAACTTTGGCTGAACCAAACTCCAAAGTTTGGTTTGGGGTTTCAAAAAAAAGGCCAAAACCAGTCCAAACTGAACTTTGGGAACACTAATATGAACTGATCGCATGCCAATCATAAATTTAGTACAAGTAGCGGCTGCAAGTCCTCAAAACAAGGCATGCTGTTCGCTGTGTCAACCAGAGGGCAAGACTCTGTCGGGATCTCCAAGCCCCACCCGGTGAGGATGAGTTTACCCCTCAGAAGAATTTTCGGTATTTGAAGATCCAGAGCGTCTTTCACAGACAGTTGGGCGAAGTACGACGACGTGAAGGTAAGCGATGGATCATCACCAGATTCGTATGAAGTGTAACCTAAAGCAACCACATGCACGGTGCCACCGGTTACTTTGCATGACTCAGTCATTGAGCAACTGAATATGCATGACAAGTTGACTTACATTGAACGCGGCCTAGCTGGACATTTAAACTGTTTGAATTCAAGTTCGTCCACTTGAGACCAGGATTAGCTGCTGCAGAAAATGAATAGAAAATGAGATATAACACAAGAACAAATGAAACACATAGCACAGAAACAGAAAGAAAGCAAATAACAGGATTCAGCAATGAGGCAGGAAAAAAATGAGCACAGAGAGGGACTACAGTTAGACACATGGATATTGAACGAGTGGTTGAGATCAGGCAAATATTTTAGTTGTGTCTGACTTGAACAAATGAACGGGTTTTATATTCAGCTGGTAATGGGTACATTCATCATCATACTGAGCATAGCACAGTGTGGCACTGGCAGAGACGGATCTATGACACTGTGTCCGTACAATTGCATCAAAGGAAGCACAGGGTAAGAGATACCATGATGGTTAGCGCTGACAGGCAAACTCACTAGTGTATATTGAGCCCCAAACAGCGATACCGTCACGTTGCAAACGATAGACAGGGACCTAGGTGTTCATCCAATCGTATCCATAAATCGATTCGGCACAAGCACAAGCGGGAATTGAACGCAAAGGTGAAACTCACTACAGATATTGGTCTCCATGCAGCGATGTTGTCAGGTCACAATGTGATACAATGAGGGCACCTAATCTGCCAGCAAACATTCAAGGGACTGCGGAATGTAGACCAACTGACAGCATGGCCACTGTGTGAGAAAAGGAACTGAGGGGGATGATAACACGAGAAATTGTGGTTGTAAATCAAGCCTCAAATATTTCACAGCCTTGGAAGTACAAACTGTTGCTTTATTCATCATATGCAAATCCAAAAATCAAAGCGGCATTCTACATGCCACACCTATCCTATCGATGAGCCGGTTGAAGGATCAGCACGATCAATAGGAATGGATGTCAAACTCACATAATATTGAGGAACAGACATGCTAACACATCGGTAGTATTGACAACGGCGGGGGAAAATCTGGGCTATCTTCCTCCGAGTTGAGGGGCAGTAAACGGAAATGCAGTGAACATACTAGGCAAGTGTCATTGTACGCCGCCAAAATACGCGAAGCATGGGCAGCTGACGGCGGGAATAAATGCCAATGTAGAGGTATAGCCCTAACAAGATTTCAGTTCTTCGGATTATGGTGTCAATGAACTCACCAACAGTCTGAATCAAGTGTATAGTGACGCGCCGGAATGCAGATCTCTCGGCCCAGTCGCATTTCAACCTGGATGCAAATGTGGACAACTCAAGGTAGACCCTTGACGATAAGCCTGGCCAGCCGGTCCCCGTTGTGGAACTTGGAAGTTTCAAGTTTCAAAGTTGACATGAAGATCCGATACTAACTGCACGTGGTGGCCACAACTGTTCAAGCTCCCTGAAGTTCAAGTTCCTGCTATTTACCATGGTCGGAATTGCAGTTCCACTGCCTCCTATGAACACTGCTCAGATTCCTCTGCCTGCTCCACCCAGTGCCCCCGCTAGCTTGGGGGATATCACTAATGGTGCCAAGCTGGTGACGACTTGTTGGAAAGCAAGAGTGGATATTTCCTCTTCCAAGTCAAGATGTTATCCATCACTGACTGAAGTTCTTTCCAGGACTCGCAAAACAGCCCCGAGGGCCACTAATGACGACTTGAGTCATGCGTGGGTATATCTGCACAAGCTTTGCGAGTCTCATGCCTGCCAAGGCAACAATGCCATCCCTACCCAGGCAAGCATACGCAATGTCGTCACCGAAATTGTTGGAGATTCCCTTCAGCAAACCAACGACAAAATCGATAACCTTAGCAAGAAAATGGATCGTCTTCTTTGAATGACTGCTCAGGTATTATGCAGTCCATAAGTTGCCCTCATCACTCCTGACAAATCTTCCTGATCAAGGCATATAGCTCAGGATGCGGATCTGGACAACATTGCAACTATCAAGTTGTCCCTTTTGTAAATGCAGATGGCGTTGAAGAAGACCCTGCCGCCGATGTGAGCTGTCTTACCTATCCTCACTCATTTCGAATACTTACATGCAATCTCAGTACAATCTACCCCTTTTGAAAACCATTGACGACATTAACACCCTCAATCGCGGAGATATACATACCTACATAGACCGATATGGGATTTCCAGGGGCAGAAATCTTGGATGGAACACAAAGGTCTTGAGACTTCGAGCATTCCTTGGCTGCTCAGTAGACGAGTGAAACTGTTGGTACTTGTTATAGCTCACACCTCATTCTGAAAAGCATGTTCACATCATTGAAATGTGGATACAATGAATGTGAGTCCTTAAATAATGTGTGCCGGTCCCAGCCTCACCTCCACCCTCCTCATCTGTGCGGGTCTATCAGCTTGCGTGGACATGGTGACAGTGGGACATGCAAGCTCAACGCTGGGTTCGTGCAAGTGGCCGATGTTGGAGTCGATGGAAGACCTTCTCCCATGGAATACAAAGCGCATTCTTCAGCGGTAGTCACGGAGATGGGGTTCACAGGATGAGCACGATGCGTCAAGGCATTCCGGGCAGACCAAACTGAATCGACCTAAAGTGGTCAAAGAGGATGGGTTCCATTGAATGAATGTAGCAATTAATCCACGCACGTTTGAATGCCACACTCCTCTGTACTGTGTCCTCCACTATCATCTGCTCTCATCACTGTGGTTTCAATGTCATTGGTGGGTGTAAACCTATGTTAAGAGGATCATCACCATGATGGCACGCGAGGAAGGCAGCAGGTGAGTAGCAGGTTCTATCAGAGATGATGCAAGAGAAAAGTCCATGAAGCAGTCAATGCAAGCTCGTTACAGAGTCCGAAGCAATTGATCCATGCATGTATTCAAGTTTGAACATTCACTCCTCTGCACCCTGTCCTCCGCTGCTCCCATTCTTTTTGCTATCGCCTGCTCTCAAGTCTCGTCGCTGTGGTTACAATGTCATTGGTGGATGTGAACCTATGTTAAGAGGATCACCGTGATGACACGCGAGGAAGGTGGCAGGCGAGTGGCAGCTTCTATCAGAGATAATGCGAGAGCAGGTGAATGAAAGGTCCATGAAGCAGTCAATACAAGTCCGTTGTATCAGAATGCCCCAGGTGGCAGAGTTGCGGGACAAAAGCAACAAGAGCTAGGACTCGGAAGACGCTGGGTCAACAGATGGAAGGCATCGCAAAGGCATTTTCATAGGGACGTACCAGCAGGGCCCCCTCATTTTGTATTGATGGGAATGGGGGTGAATCTGCTAAGAGGTCAATACCAGGTGGGGTCGGTGGTAGCAGTAGAGTTAGAGTTTGAGGGTGAGGGGGTAGGTGATTGGAGGCACCTCATATGATGAGGATATCTCACTATGATGTGCTGGCCGAACGACTCGAAGTTAGTACAACCAGAAATGGAAGGGGCGGCTACATTGGCCGGCCCCTTGGCCTGAGTCAGCCTGTAATAATTTTGGCTCAACTTGATGGGGGCTCCAAATTACCCCGTGCACCTCTGGGGGGTGACGTGTTTCAGGTCATGCACCCCAGGGTGCTGAATAGAACATCCCATAATGTATATACACTATATTTATTGTATAAAAGTGAGAGACCCGCTGCACACCCACAGCAGGTCTTGTACCCGTCTAACCCGCTTGTGACCCAGACCCAGACCCATCGAATACCCAATCCATATATGCAGGTGCAGGTTTTCATGGGTATGGGTATGGGTAACTGGAAAAAACCTGCAGTAGACCCATGCAGATCACTAGTCAACCCCTTGAAAGTCAATCTTATTCTTAATATGATTTTAGATAGTTTATGAATTATTTAATTAGTTACATCTGAGTGATGGGTACAATTATAGGTGACAGGTACAACCTAACGGGTACAGGTTTTTGGTGGGTACAAATATCCATACCTGTAGCTGTACCCATGCCAAAACCTGTAGGTTTACCTGTACCCGTGCAATACACTATGCATGCCAGTGGCCCAGACTCTATGTGTCATACTAGGAATATGTGAGATAGCTGCTGAGCTCCATTGTCATGGCCAGTCCTAGGGAACTCTACAGCGTCTTTCTTGATATACTTCTGTATAAGTTCTAAGCCAATCACACTGGCATGGATGAAAGTAGCATCTGTCTAATATGTCACAGCAGATGCACAGGGTGTCTTTTCTATCCCTGGTGGCCATACAAGAGGACATCTTTCAGTAGTTCAATTCCAAGGCTCACAAAATGTTTGTGTAGACCACTCTATCAAGTGTATAACTAATCTTTCAAGTTGGACTTGCTGCATGGTTTCTGTGGTCAAGCACTAGGGGAACCCTACATTGTGCACAATGGAATAGAGTATCAGAAGATGATTTCTTGAACTTGGTAGTTGAGAAAGTTGTGTGACAAGGTACCAAGTTTTGAACATATATGATGTCTGTGGTCCTACTCTTGTGCCAGTGTGTTCTGGTTGTTTATAGCTCTCAGCCTGTGCAGACCACTCTATCAAGTGTATAACTAACCTTTGGACTTGGATAAACCAGCTGTACATTTCTGTTGGAGCTCTCAGACATTAATATCCTCAGTACTGATGAAATAAATTCAGCTGTACTTTTCTTCCTCATCACACTCCACACTGGCAGTAGCATGTGATTCTCTGTAGTAGTATAAAGGCACAAGATATAGACTTGATTATAGGCTCCATCTGTCTCGACTTGAGTATCTTGGCTTCCATGCTGAGTCCATCTTAGTGTTGCTCTGGCTCTAGCTCAGAGCCAGCTTGGAGCTAGAGCCAAGTTGATCTTAAGCCAGCTGAACACTAGCTTGGCTTCAGCTCTCTGTCAGCTACAGCTTTAGCTTACCTCTTTGGTAGAACTGGTAGCCAGCAGCCAAGCCGGTATATACAAGTACATAGGATTTCAGGCACTCAAAATAGCTTTTGTATTTTGTTGAACCCATGGGTGTGTGATTTTCGCTCACACTCAGCTCCAGCCAGCAAGTTTAAACTCAGCCACCCACCTCAAACCCCTACCAACCGCTCG
>QLPF01002572.1:0-12173 GCA_003314045.1 Hygrophorus pudorinus
CGAGCGGTGGGTGGTAGTGAGTAGTGGCAGCTGAGTTTGAAATGTGGAACAGTGAGCGGAATATTTGACACACCCACGGGTTGAACAAAATGCAAAAAGTTGTTACCCCCTTAGAACTCTAGCCACAGTATAATAACATTATGTATACCAGTAAATATTATTGGTGACCCATTGCACATTTTAGGTGACGGGTACAAATATGAGGGGCAGGTACAGCTCCCGGGTCCGGGTACAAGTCTGGGTAGAAATTTTACTACCCTTACCTGTACCCGCATGAAATACCCGCCCAATACCCGCAGGTATCCTTGTACCCCTGCAATACACTACCTATGAGATGGTCAGGATGAGGAATCTTCATACCGGCAACACTCCATATTGCCAGTGATAGCCCATATGTACAGTGCATGTGATCATGTGATGTGACTACTGTCACACATTTAACCAATTGCCCCTACATGTCCTCCCCACCTCACTCTAAATACATGTGTTAACTCTTTAAAGTTATGCTACACTCAACATCAAACATTGTAATGACTCAAACAGACCTTGAGAACAAGATTGTGTCCTTCCAACAATCTGGGATGCTCATTCGTATTCAGGCACCTGTCCTTCTCTAGTGGCCCTGGGAGAATGTCATTGCCTTGGAGCATGGTTCAATGCATGAGAGACTAGAAAATGCACTTGAAAAATCCAATCAGGATTCAAGGCTGGTGGACATGGTGATGGTGAGTACAAGAAGCTTCTTTATGCTGTAAATGATGTGGAAATTTAACACTCCCACAGAAATTTGCCACAGCAATCGACAAATACGACCAGGCAGAGGCTTTTCTGCACAAAGACAGAGCCTTTGTCTAGCGTTTCCTCAGAGGAGCCAAAGGCCACAACAATTCTCTCACGACAGAAGACATCTTTCTGGGCTTGAGGAACCAAAACCGGTTGAAAATCAATCGGTTTTCTCAGGTCATCTGTTGGTACCTCCTCTTGGATATACTTTCGAACATCCTCGACATTCCTCAGCACCCGTCACTGCAACTAGTCCCATTCTATCCTCAAGCCACAGCATCCACGAGGATCCAACAAGTAGGTTTTTTTGTTTCATTCTTCCGTCGTTATAGGCTGTAATTGACTTGTGGACAGATCCTGGGTTTGCTGTCCGATTGGACAAAACCCATAGCCTTGTTTTTGAGGTCGATGATACAGGCCAACACTGACACCAAGACATCATCTGCCCTGTCAGGTATGATTGCCACATGTTCCAGAACAGAGCCAAAACTGTTTCTCAACACTCTCGTTCACCTTCTGAGTGCAAATCAACAAGTCAGCACTGTCAAGTTCAACAAGGCTATGTTGAATATCAGGATGATTTCATTTGCACTCTGTTGGTTCGGTCTGGTGAGCCATTTTGTGGTGTTTTTTGAGTGTCTCCTTCAATAGCTAAATATACTCATAGCCCGATTTGGACTTCCCTCCCAATGGGAAGGAAATGATGGAAAGGTTACTGCAGTAAGTTGTCTCTTCCTTGCAATGTGTCTGATGGTGCTGACATCCGATATCAAATGCAGGAGGTCCACAGCTCTTTCTATTGACCTGTCCAGTGATCTCAAAGGATGGATCAACACGAGCACGACCAACTGCTTCGTGAAGTCCATCGAAAATATATTCTGCCTAGCAACAGGCATTACGCCCCTAATATTGCTCAACCCTAGGCAATATGGGAAGGATAATTTTGGCAGGGACACCCTGATGACAGTAAGAGATATTTCTTGTTGTTGTTTATTTTGTCCTAGCGCTGATTTTCTCTTCAGTTTTCACAGTCAACAGGGAATGAGAAGCCTCTCTTCCTCCAGAGGTTTGAAAAAGAGCTGTGGGCATCGTTCCTGGCCATTGCATCTGGGAGACCCCAGAAGGAAACAATGTCCTAGTTCTTGGGAACTTATACCATGCTTGAACAAGAATTCCCAGTAACGAGCCAAGGATTACATTGGTTTGTTCAAGGTGAGTGGTACATATTTTCCATGTGCTCAATACTCAAAAATCACTTCATTTGCAGGCCCATCTACAAGCTGCATCGACATGGTGGGGCCTGGCCTATTGACAGCCAATCTGCACCCACAAGATGGATCTGCCATTTCCCAAAATGAAGAAGCAGAGTTCCCTGACAACCAAGAAGCCATTGATAATAGTGTTCCCAAAGTTCAGTTTGGTCTGGTTTTGGCCTTTTTTTTGAAACCCCAAACCAAACTTTGGAGTTTGGTTCAGCCAAAATTCAAACCAAACCTTGAAGGTTGGCTTCAAAGCAGTTTGGTTTGGGTTTCAAACCTGAACTCTTACCATATATGGTAATTGGTTTGGTTCCCAAGGGGTTTTTGGCTGAACCAAACTCAGAGTTCAGTTTGAGTTTGCCAAAATCCCAAACCAAACCCAAACTTCAGAGTTTGGTTTGGGTTTGAACTGAGTTTCAACAGTTTCAAACTGAACTTTGGGAACACTAGTTGATAAAGGGAAAGGGAAAGCTCACCCAAGCATGGTGGACCACAGGAACGACCACAAGGATGCCAGCATGTTATTCGACGATGACCCCCCAGAGACCATCAACAACCTGGGTCCATCAAGCAGTACAAGGTGTTTGCCCCCCTTATCTCCCACACCTGCATCTGTGTGACACTCTCCTGTGCCTTCATCTGTGCGACACTCCCCCATGCCTTCTCTGCAGTTGTCTGCCAGGCCTCCTTCTCCTCTCACACTGATTCCTTCCTCTCCTGCCACAGACAGTGGAACTCCACGCCTTCCTGCTGTCCAACCTCAGGAACTAAGGGCCAAAAGGCACAAGAAGCAGACCCCTACTGAAACAAAAACAAAGCTAAGGCTCGCAGTGCACTCCAATCCCCATGCCCAGAAGGGGAAGGTGAAAGTGAACCCTGTGAGTGGTGTTTACATCGACTTGACGGGCGATGTAAGTACTGGTTCTATTTTTGCTGTCTTTTCTTGAGATATTGACAGTGTTAATCCAGGACGTCAGGGAGCCCATTGTGATGGAATTGGATG
Organism: Hygrophorus pudorinus; assembly: GCA_003314045.1. Lineage (NCBI taxonomy): Eukaryota > Fungi > Basidiomycota > Agaricomycetes > Agaricales > Hygrophoraceae > Hygrophorus > Hygrophorus pudorinus. The sequence goes on from QLPF01002572.1 coordinate 3,046, forward strand.
TTGTCGAGGTGGACCTCTTTTTGGTGCCAAAATTGTTTTGCAACTGAAATTTTCATTCTGAGTCTGTCCAGCTCGATCTGTTTTATGCAGAGGCAGATAGATCACCTCTTCGATACCAATTCAAGACACCCTCTACTGTGGTAAGTAGGGCTTTACTAGTCTAAACATATGTTAGCTAATAAGACCTGCATCATAAGATGCGAGATGAACTTCCCACCCTTCGTGACATCCAGGGAAACATCGAGTCTCTTTATCAAGATGGAAGGCCTTTGCACCACCTTTCCAGTGCAAGAGATCTCAGTTACGATCCTAAGGACCCCGACGTCTCCTCTATTTTCATTGTTGACTATGTCAACTTCAAACAACTGGCTCCTGCAGACATACAGAAGATTGTCCAATATCGACACATTTTGGTGGTGGGAGCGCCAAGAGAAGAAGATGCCAAGTTCAATGAGGCTAGTCTCAGTTTGGTGGGGGACATAGACATCCCTAGAGATGTCATGGGTGAGCATCATGTTTTTCAAGTTGACACCTGACCTATTTCATTTGCATAGTCTCCTCTCTCTGGACTGTGGACTATCCAAATGGAGGTTTAAAATGGGGTACCTTGTGGGACCTCTACATAGCATCAGAAGAAGAGGACTACCAAAGGGTATTCAATATACTCAGTCTGCCCATGGGGCAAGTTAGTGTGGATCCTCCCCCATGTTTTAGGCGAGTTCCAAGATATTTTGGGAAACAGTTTGCTTACAGTATGATGTCCAGGGCCCTAGCTTCCCACAAGCCTGCCATGCAAGCCAGCTGTGGAAAACCTGGCTTCATCTACCTACATTCATTTGCTGATGAACTCATCTGGGGCACAGCGGCCTTAAGACACGCATCTTCTTGGTCCCACATTGATGACAAAGGCTTCAGAACAGTATCCAGCACCCATGTCAGTATGAAGTACTGGGTGGTGGGTCACCCTCGTCGAGATTCTCCACCAGAAGAGAAGGGTGTCAATCATTTGGGGTCAATAAGCGCTTTCGACAACCCTTGGAGCCCTTCAAAGGCATGCACCCAGAAATTTGACTATGAAGGTGTCATCCTGGACCCGGGAACTGTTTTGTGAGCATTTCTGCAACATATGGTATTACTGTGCTTAGTTTCAAGTGACAGCTACATGAGACCTTGTATGGCCCACTATGTCATCACTCCACAACATTCTGTCGTCTTGGGCCAACATTTCTACACCTCCTCCACCATCCAGAGGTTGATCTTCAGTGTCATTCACACCTTCATGATGAGCCATTCCATCACCAATGAATCCCATGGCAAGACAAGAACAATACTGCATAGGATGTTCTATATGTGGCGACATTCTTACATGTTCAATGGGTCTACAGGTTAGTGTAGATGTTCCTTGAACAGTTCTTATTCATATGCTCTTTTGTACTTGAGGCAATCTCCATCACATTCTGGACATCACCATGGAGGAGGGTCTTTTGGACATTGTCGCCCTTGGCAACCTCCTCAAGTTTGGTGAATTGTTCAACAGGCGATTTCACCTTGGAAGACTCTTGAAGCAAGATGCCAAGGAACATTGCATCTCGCGATTCAACTACCACTTGTTTCAAAAGTGGTTCTTGACAGAGTATACACTGGTCTGGTCTGGGAAGGTCATATCACTGTCTGCAGTCTTCAAACACTCCTTGTGTGAATTTGCTGCGGCATTGGTTCTCTACAAGCACAAGGTGATCAATATGCCTAGAGCAGACAAGATTTCCCCGTAGAGGTTTCAATGACTTGTCAAGGAGCTCATTATCGATGTCCACCCGGATCTCAGCAGCACCCTCAAGTGTCTTCTTGACAACCAAGAGGGGTCCCTGCATTGGAGCAGTCTGTCGTTTTGTATTCGGCAACGACTAGAGGATGAAGACAGGACGGAAGTGTTCAATTTTGGCAATTGGAGGCTGTCGGCAGATGATGAGGATGGTTTGGGATCTGAACCGTCCAGCGACGAAGAGCTGCCTCTCCAGGTTACACAGCGTGGTCGAAAGCGAGCTGTGTCGACTTCCAACCATAGGTCATAAATTGAAGCACATCCTTCTTCTGATACTGATCTGAATATTTGCATTTTGATGCAGAAATTGAATTGTCCGGTGCTGTCAAAAGGCATAAACGTTAGGAGATCTGGTTTCAGCAGTCACCATTAGTGATATTGTTGTGCAGTGCCCTCCTGCCCTTCTCCAGGACACTTCTTTGTGATGTAGTAGTTTTTTCCTGCTAGTGTATTTTCATTATTTCTCGGTACAAAATTTGGAGAGACCTTGGATTAGATATTTGAAGTGAAGAAAAATTTGAAGTACAGAAACACCTGGCCCAAATCTAAATGCTACATATTGATATGTAGTTGCAAAATGTGCACGTAACAACTATGGTAAATAGATAAAAAATGCAAAAAGATATATGTATCTTTCCTTCACATCTCACTGGGAAGGTATGTAAAGCTCAGTTGACTAACATAGTGTTCCCAAAGTTCAGTTTGGTCTGGTCTTGGCCTTTTTTTTGAAACCCCAAACCAAACTTTGGAGTTTGGTTCAGCCAAAGTTCAAACCAAACCTTGGAGTTTGGCTCCAAAGCAGTTTGGTTCAGGTTTCAAACCTGAACTCTTACCATATATGGTAATTGGTTTGGTTCCCAAGGGGTTTTTGGCTGAACCAAACTCAGAGTTCAGTTTGAGTTTGCCAAAATCCTAAACCAAACCCAAACTTTGGAGTTTGGTTTGGGTTTGAACTGAGTTTCAACAGTTTCAAACTGAACTTTGGGAACACTAGACTAACAAGTCAGGCTTTGCATCACTCAGTTTCCAGATTTGTGGATCGTGATGGCCAAGGCACCACAGATGACAGTTACAGAGAAGATTCACTATATGGCGATGGACATGGGTGATGCATATCGACATGATGACTTTTACAATGATGCTACATCAGACTCCAGTGGAGATGGCTTATTTGCTATGGACAATATGTATGGCCTGAGCAGGATTTTCAAATATGTACCGCTGTCTTGATACTAAAATCTTTTAAAAAAAACTAGTACTGTATTGTCAGAGTCAGTCACTCTGATTTGACTGTGTCACATGTTGCCATACTAGATTCGCTGCCACTAAGTACTACTTATACTAGTGCTACAGGTAAATTGTTTTCCATCAAGTGCCCAATATGCCACAACCTCTTCCCAACAACTCCTTTCCTGCTGGAATGCTATTTTATCAAGCCTATGTGACCTGCCTAAGGCTAGAGGCTAGTTTTCCACTACTCAATTGGTCGGGTCCTCTGACATTAGTATGTGCAAGGCTCTTGGGTTACTTGATCCTTCATATGCCCACTGTTACTGGTTGTGGAGACGTTACAAACAAGATCAATTCCTGTAACAATGACAATGAGAAACTCCACAAGCTAGCCTAGTTTTACATAAACCACTTCCTCCATGTTTGTGAGTAACTCATTTAATCTCATCTGATCAATTGGACAGTCAGGCAAAGCAAAGGCCGCACACCTGTGCCCTCTGGTCATGTTTCTAGACCATTGTTTGATGACATACAGGAAATGTTAAAGTACTTGCTGGTAGAACCTCCCAAGGACTACACAGACGCCAAGAATGCAGTCAGTCCAGTTTTTCGTGCTTCGTTTTCATGTGAATACCAGAACTATTAGGCTCTTGTATATGATGGCTTTCGCTGTGTAATCACAGGAGCTATCAATCTTGCATCAGCTATAGCATACCCCCATCTTGCAACATCAACCACCAATCCCATTATCCACACAACTAACTGCACTCATATTCTTTCCCCATCCACAAGTCAAGATATCTCCAGAGATAAAGTGTACAGCCCAAAGGTGAGTTGTCTATGGCTACTCCACACATATCAGGTCATTTACTCTGTCGGTGACATAGCATGAATATGCTGCATCTGCATGAGCAGTCTTATGTCATATGGGTGACATCCTTGTTGTTGATAAGCTTAACAGCACTGATGGCTATTGGTTGGAGAACATTATGACCATGGAAGCAGGTGTGCACACTATATTTGATATGCTTAAATTATGGTTGGAAGCCACAGTGAGTTGCCATTTGGCTGCTTTGACATATGTCTCACTTATGGCTGCAATATCAGAGCCTGCCCGACCAATATAAATTATGCTCAATCCATCCTGCTGTTCTTTCCAATCTTCTGCAGACAGTCACTTTCACTATGCAAAGCAATTTTCCATTACCAAACCCACACTATCTAGCTTTGCATGCTGTATGTGCCAAAGTCGCCCATCTCTTAGGTGCCAGAGAGCATGTTGATGCTGTTGACAGAGACATAGGTACTATTCGGGTGTTGGCGAAAGATGGGACATCTGCTCAGGTGTTGGGAGAGGCTATGACTAGGATCAGGATCACAGCTTGATATGATGCATATGCAGTTCACATGTCTCTGGTATTGGAAAGGAGGTTGAAATCCTTGATTGACCTCAATTGAAACCCTGGATCTTGCTCTCTGAGTCCAGATCATGTGACAAACCCACAAAACAAGTGATAAAAAATGCCAAATTTCTGAAACATTGACTAGCATGTGGTAGCTGCTTGTAATCTTGGCGAGGCCCAATTCATGCAAGTACGAGAAATATTTGAAAGTATTACAGCCTCACTGTAAGGACTTTATAATATTCTCAGGCTAAATTGTTGCAAGCCTAATAACACGAGTTTGATAATGTATTCAGTCAATTAAATACCCAAGTGCTCACTGTATGTAGTTCATACACTGATGATATGATGATATAGCTAATTTATTCAATTACAGACCTATGTAATTGCCGGTCAACAAAAGGACAAAGAGGATGTGTCGGTGTCAGGTGACATATCACATGGACATCAGTGATTGTAGATTTTTCCAATTCTTACGAGTTACCTTTGTGCATTTTGGCCCCACTTAGCTTAGCCTAGGGCTGTGTTAGTTTGTAAGTCGTTCACTCTATTGCCTGTGATGTCCCTAGAGCCCTATGGAGATCCACACCCAGAACTTTGTTAAACTTCATAGGATGTAGCACACAACATATTTGCATCAACTCATTGCTAATTAGTTTTTATCTTCATGCTATTGCCTGAAGTTCCACTCAGCTTTGCCTAGGGTTGTGTTAGTCTGTAAGTTGTTCACTTTATTGCCTGCACTGTCCCAGAGCCCTATAGAGATCTGTGCCCCAGAACTTTGTTAAGCTTCATGGGATGTCCTGCACGATATATTTGCCTTCTTTGAATAAACTCATTGCTAATTAGTTTATTGAGAATTTTATTTTCAGACAGCCTATCATAAATACTGTCACACGTCACAATGCCATTTCAAGTGGTGAGTTCAAGTTAAGATAGGTCACTTTTGTATTTACTTTACCTACCCTGACTGAATAGATCTGCTCAGGGCCATGGGATATGTCCAAAGCCATTGTATTGTCGATCAGGGACTTTGCATTTGACACCCTCCTTATGAACACCATCAAAAGTGAGAAGAAGCATGACACCGAGGGAATGGAGGATGACCCGGCTGATGGCACCAGCTTTGAAGCCATTCAGTCCCCCACAGCATTGTCTTCTGGCCTGACTCAGCCTCCAACCATGAAGAAGTCAGTTTCTGCCCCCATTTCGCCACCACTGTCGATAAACACCCGACCCCCAGGTGCATCACCTGACTTCAACGACCCTTTTGAGTCCGAGCCCTCATCCGAGTCCGATGCTGACACATCCACTCTGTGTGTTCAAAACCGCAAGCAGAAATCCAAGTCGAAGATTGCCCACAAGAAGCTGGCCTTCAAGAAACGCAGGGTGGCTGATAGGCAAAGCGCCAAGGACGGTGCTGATGTTTATGTCCGGCCTAGTATTTGGGAAAGGCGCGCCGCCACCACCCCTGTTGAGATTCAGACGTTCAGCCTGGATACCAAGACCCTAGCCAAAACAGGATACCTGGGTATTGGTGATCCAAATGCCAGCAAGCAGGTGTACACACTCCAGGAGATGGTTGGCAGGACGTCCAAATTCAACTTTCATTTGGTGGAGTGGGATGGAAGGTAGGTTCATGTGATATGTGTGTTCTTTTCTATACTTACATGATCCAGGGTGCCGTGCCCGATAACTGATGGAAAGGGACAAGTTATCGCAGCACTTTGTGGGCACCTGGACAATCCAAATTGGGACTCGGCCCATATGGAGGCAGCTGACCTCATGCAACAAGCACAGCATCGCATATGCCGTACCCAGAAGAACTCTAGGCACAGACAAGGGCACTTCACAGCCCTTGCTGCTGGTGTTTCCTTTGGAGGTGGCCAGAAGGTCAGCGATTCTGCTCCTTAGACTCTGCTTACTATTGACCTCATGCTGTAGCTACCTGGTAACTTGGTCAACACCCCTGATAACACTGCCATCCTAGATAAAATTCTTAGCTTCACAGCCTTTATTTACCTGGCAAGGTTTACCAATAGTAAGTATTAGACCTTTCCGGCATACACCCACTTAGTCACCATGGTTCAATGGCTGTTTCGCAACATGGGCACCCAAGCTTTTCACATACTACCTGACACATGTTACCTCACTTTTCACCAGGTATGGCACTAGCCTTTGACAAAACTTCACAACAGTATTTATGTGCTCTATGTTCAATTTTGGCCCCTCCATGGTTTCATTCCCCCATGTTGACCCTGGTAACCTGGCCTATGGCTGGTGTGCTGTCACTGCCCTTGGCCCCTTCAACCCAAAACAAGGTGGTCACTTAGTTCTTTGGGACCTTGAGCTAGTTATTGAATTCCCACCTGGCTCGACTATTCTGCCCCCATTAGCAGTAATCCGGCACTCCAATGTTGCTATCCAAAATGAGGAGGAGTGCTATTCTTTTACTCAATACACTGCAGGTGGTCTATTCCACTGGGTGGATCACGGCTTTCAGAAGGAGGATGAGTACTATGGTAGGTTATCAGAGAAAGAGGCTGCTGAAGAGGAGGAGGCCATGTATAGCAGGTGGGAGATGGGCTTGGGTCTGTTCTCCACACTAGATGAGCTCAAGAGTTTGTCCAGGCAGTTTCAATAGTATTTTTTGAAGTGCTGCTTATAACTTTTGAAGGTTGTTCTTCAGCTGCAGCTGTGTCATCCCACCCCCCCTCCTGAGCTATCAGGACCTGGGAGAATCTATGTTTGCTTTTTTTTGGAGACATCCCACCCATCATTTATTGTCAGTGTTGCTGCTGAAGTGAACCCAGTTCAAAGTGAGTTCACTTCTAATAGCAGAACTCTCCACTTTGCAGCCCTTCCAGTGACTTAGTCCATCTAAGATGGGGGAGCAGATGGTGACAAAATCATGTTAGAGATGGGACAGCGGACGTCGGCTGACATTAGTATTGTAGTTGTAAAAGATGGATCGGCTGACATTAGTATTGTAGTCGTTAAAATGAATTGGCTGACATGATTATTGTAGTCATAAACAATGGACCGGCTGACATTAGTATTGTCATCATGAAAGATAGGTTGGCTGAGAAAAGTATTGTAGTCATAAATGATGAGTCGGCCAATGAGGACAATGAGAGGTTCTAATGGACAATGGATCGGCTGATATTGCATTTTCTCATTGAAGATGGGTCGGCCAATATTGAGGTGCTTCATTAGAGATGGGTTGGCTGACATTGAGTTTTCTCATTGGAGATGGATCGGCCAATATTTCAGTTTCCCGTTAACGATGGGTTGGCTGACAGTGCATTATCCCATTGGAGATGGATCGGCTGACATTGAAATTTCTCATTGAAGATGGGTGGGCCAATATCGCTGTTCCATGTCCGTGTGGACTCTCAATTCTAAATAGTCGAGCCGTATACTCGTTCAGGTTTTAACCAGAATGTCTTTCGGGTCTATTCGACCTTCAGTCTGATTGACAACCATGCTGGTTGCTGATCCACTACCTATTGAAGGTGTTTTTCTACATGTGGGCGAGCTATATGCCAACAGCATAGAGGGCGCTCTCGTGTTCTCCGAGTTTCGTGACTGGGGAGCTGGTGTTTGTCTATTCACTGGGGATTCCCAGTGGTTTGTAGGATAGTCATTACTGACATCATCACATTCTGCTGCATCACTGTGGGTAATAGGGCTGTTAGCCCTGTGAGCCGATTCCGAGACTTGCGAGGCTTTATAAACGGAGTCTCGCTGGAGGGGGGTACGTTCGGTAATGGGGTGGTTTACATCCCGTAATTGGGATGGACTTCCCTGTTGGGATGATCTATGGGACCGGTTGGACATCCGGGTTGTCGAATTCACTTATCGACGGGATTTGTCTATGAACGCACTAGATCGTGTGCGTTCTGAATCGTATTACTACGACATGTGTTGTGATTGTGATTGCATGCTGATATGAACTAACATTCGATTTTGTAGTGTACGGCGAGAGCTATACTCAAGCCGTTCAGGCTTTTTCGTGTCTGTTCGATAAGGCCCTTTAGGGTACCTAATAGGACTTTTTTTATAGTCAAGGTATCTAACTGCGAGTGGCTTATGACTACGTAGTATAACCAATGTATCTAACGTCATGAAAGGCTTATGGCTATTATAGTCAATTCAGAACCGTTTTAAGGGTTGTTTGGCTGTGAAAAAAAGTATAAACTTGTGTAGGGCTAATTAAAGCCCTAGTACAAGTTGAAGGAATATTATAAAGACTGAATGCTCACTATGCACGATTCACAGGTCCAAATCAGTATATTTGGGTAATGAATGTTATGCTGTTATATGAGTGTTGTAGTAGTTATAGTTATTGAGTGTGTGACGCAGACAGTGTACTATACAGTTGTTTGTACGTGTGTACATTGTGGCACACATGTCCATGATAAATAATGATAATAAAATAATAAACAAAAGGATAAGGAAATTAATGAAAGTAACAAGGAATCATAGATTCCTTACATGTCCCCCCTCCTGGTATTGACTATATAGTATTGATCTCTACTCTCCCCAGCTGCAAGCTCAAGCCTGAGGTGTGTTTATGCTGTGAGAGCTGCAATTTTTTGCTGCTGTTTTTTCTGCCGCTGTTTGGGTTTGTCTTTTCCCCTGTGTCCATCCCCCCCCCCTCTTGTGTTTGT
>QLPF01002581.1:0-33954 GCA_003314045.1 Hygrophorus pudorinus
ATATGTGGTTTCTAGAGAACAGGGTCCCAAATTTGGGGGATGTTAGAGGCAAGATGATCATGTTTAGCCGGTTTGGGAGCGGTGACGGCTGGGAAAATGGTCTTGAAGGTCTTGGGATCCATCCGACTAATTGGCCCGACAGCGCAAGGACAGGATTCACTTGGAACTGTAAGAACACACTTGTTCGCACACACGATTGGTACGTTGCTGTTCTGATCTCGGATAGGGATTTGACGACGATATAGCTCGCAGGTACAAAATAACCTCATTTTTATCAATACCAGAGAAGGTCGCCCTTTCAACAAACATGCTTCTCCCCCCTGATTGCCCCCCGACGCCAACGCTTTCCATCACGTTCTTTTCCGCTTCCTCCATCCCTCTCGCCCTCCCTCCTACTGTTGCATGTGGATTCGGATGGCCAAAATTAGGCTTCGGAATCGAAGGCGTCAATGAGAGAGTGGGGAAATGGTTATTGGAGACCCTCGGCAACGGTTCAGATGATAATGACTCGGAGAAGCAGACGGCAGAACGCGAACCACGTCTCCGAGGCTGGGTTTTGATGGACTTTTATGGGGACCCGGAGAATGCTATCGTGCCTTTATTGGTAGAATGCAATTTTAAAGGGAGATGGCCTGGAGAGGAGGGCTGGCTTGAGTTGCACGAAAAATGATCACATCCTTGTACTGAGTTGCGGGTAGTTGCCCAGCAATTCTACAACAGTTTTGCAAGTGTCCTTTCAACTTCAACTCCCCGTCTCCTCGTCATCCTGCTGTCTCGTCTTCCTGTCTCCTCGTCTCGAGTAGATCTCCAATTTGAATGTACATATGTTATGTTGAGTTTGAACATTGATCATGATAAAAGTACAACATACACCAAGGAATACGGAATATTACAGAAGATAACACTTCATTGACAGGATGGCAATGTTCGGGTCAAACTTATTTATTACCGAAAATAGTCTCGAAGGTGACTCCCTTATGCCTATCGGGACGTGGTCAATTTGCACAGGAAACGAAGGTGGTATAACACTCACCCTATGAATGCATGACCAGGGTCGACGAAAGTTCTGGAATCGGATGGTCAGTGTTGGCTGATATAGAATTCGAACTACGCACATATACCCTCGATCTTCACGCACACCGAGCTTCTCGTGTAATAAACCGAAAAAAGCTTTGCTATACTGTTCGTTTAATTCAGGACTGAGGTTGTCAAGGCTAGTCTGAAAGCAGGGATTGAATTAATGGATTGTAATATATGGTGGAAGAAGCTGAAGTCGTCCTCACGATGGTTAAGACGAAGGCCGGATCGAATGTGCCTTGGAACGTGAGGCTCTCATTGTGCGTATAGCTGCAGGAAATGTATAACTCTGGTTTCTTGAGAGTTTCTGCGCTAAACTTCAAGTTTATATTACAAGTCAGTCCTCCAGGAGAGTAAAGTCTAGACGTCTTACCTTGGAGAATTCCAGGGTAAATGCTTTAGCGTCATGAACCTGTATGGATGGACATATTGGATTTCGGGGAGCAGCTCAGAAGTGTGGAGGAGTACTAAGTACCTTGACGTTGGTGGTGAGCTGGAGAGAAGGCATTTTGGGGCGTGCTCTTAGAGTGTCTCAGAAGCTTTATAAAGCTCCTGATGAGTGGAACCCCGATTCCCCGACTCCTACTACCGTAAGGTAGTGGCTTCAAGTTGTAGACTTCTCGGGTAATAATAAAATTTTATAGCCAATCGGATTCCTCCTTGCCGAAATAATAAAATTATCAACCAATAGAAATCGTCAGTTAGTAATCCTGTCGGTAATTGATGCCGTTCAATCAACTTCAATGGTTCGAGCGAGACGGCGGGCGGGGACGGTTGTCGGAAATTTCCGAAGTAGTGGCCTTAACTTTATAAGCTAATCTAATCTAGTCCTCACCATACCCTCCCTGAGCCGTGACAAATACATTATAAGAGAGTAAAGCAATAAATACTTGGACGTATAAGGACAAACTAATGTGTAGATTAAGACCCAGACCTAGAAGCTTTTTGAAGAAAAAGTCACATTGGACCATCAAGGTCGACACTCCCTGCCCTTCCACCCCGTCTGCGCTGGACTGCCGGAAGTACAAAAGCTTGGGATGGTAATGCACTGCGGGGAGGATCGCGTGACGCTGATACCGATGATTTGGAGCTTGCTGCAGGTTGAGCGCTTCGACTTCGTGACAGACTGGGTCCTAGCTTCATGTCGTCTCCGGGATTCCCGGACTGAGCAGTTGAAGCATTGAGCATCGGTGAATACGATCGAGGAGTGGAAGAAGGCGAAAAAGACGAAACATGCAAGAGTATGACGAACTCTTCTGTCGAGTTTGTGAGTTTGACCATGTTACTCCGGAGAGTGGACGATACAGGATGGGCACCGCCATGGGTTTTGATGATATTTGATAGTTGAACAACCGTCTGACATGTAAACTTAGCGCTAAAAGATTGAGACAGACTGTCGGAGACATTACCTTGACAAACATATGTGCGTCCTCGCGCAAAGATTTCCTATCAGCAACAGCATTATCCTGCTGTACGGCTCGGATATTATCTCCCAATCGCTTCGTCAAGTTCTTAGCCATCGCCAAACACGCCCGAACCTCCAAATCTGTATCAACAACATCGGCCAAAATATCATCCATTAACCCCCACACGGCCGGAGCCGCCTCAACTGCCACTGTCATGGCGTCCAAGGCCTCTTTATCAACAAGCGTCCGTGAATTCGAAGGAATCTCCAAGTATGATACTTTCGGTGGTATTGGTGGCGATGAGGACGCCGACGAAGCTTGAGGAGACGTTTGTGATCCTTGTCGCGAATGGGAAGCCATAGGAGCTTGCCGCGCAGTTGGAATGGCCGATGACAGGACGGGTGTCATTGTAGATGGACTCATCGCAGAGTGCAAGGGAGAAAATGGACCCAATGTTCCAAGGAAGGGCACCGTCGGCTTCCGCTTAGCGGCTCGCAGAGTGGGAGTATTCGCAGCAATGCCACTGATGACGCCCCCTGACATGAAGGGCACATCGTCGTAAGAAGGCAACTTCTTGCCGAGTTCAACGTCTTTCGAACTAAATGACCCCGCATGGCGACGAGCCGTGCGAGTTCGTCCGACGCCCGTACCAGTGCATGCTTCCCCCGATGGCTTCGCTGTGTGTGGTCGTAATGGAGCTGTGTCGAGCGGGAACGGTGAGTTGGTCAGAGAGGCGGGGGCAGGAGTATCTAAGCCGCCCATGTTCGGCAAGGCGCTACGATTAGGCAAATGTCCAGCAGGGTAAGTTTTAGCAACCAATCGTCGATGTTCATGGAGTAATGATTTGACAGCATCAATGTGAGGTACCATTGCCTGCCATGCATAGGAGATCTCTGCCGTGGCTCCATACAAAACCAACAGCATCTGTCGCAGGTACCGCATATCATCGCGGGTGGCCAGCACTTTCATCTGTAGTTTCAATACGCCAACTGCCTTGCCGAAAACCGCAACTGTGTCCCTACAGTTTTCTATCACAGATCTACAAACCGGAGGTGGGGGTAATGTCTTTCTGCTCATCGCGTCGAAGCGGTCAAGTGAGTTTATCAACTGCATCATATCTGCGCTTGCAGGGTCAAGGACCTTCCGTAGGACAGACGAAAGCCGGTCATCTATCGCGTGGACTGTATAGTGTTGCAATGTCTGGTAAACTTGGCAGACGGCGAAGAGAATGCTCCGAGCCGAATCAATTAAGCTGAGGAGCGCCTCGGGTAGGGCGGCGGAGACTGCGGAGGATGGGAGAGAAGAAAGTCTCCGAAAATAAGAGTTTCGTTCGAAGTCCATGGATGGTACTGGTAGATCTGAGGCCGTCGGTGAATCCACCACCACATCTTGTGCGAATGTTTTAATGAAACGGGAGCCAGAAGATGAGCCCGAATCCTGTCGCTGAGAAAGGGGTGAGGGTATTGAAAAGTAATCGAAAAATCTGTTACTATTCGGTAACTCTCGAACACTCGAGTTACTCCGCTCAGGAAGGTCTGGAACCTTCTTTGCAAAATTCAGTTTGGCTGTCCGTAGGTCAGGCATACTCTGCTTTGCCAGGATATCCTTACGTTGTGGATTACGTATACTGCCGGCGTAGGAGGCGTTCCGAGAATGCTGCTGCGGGACAGCGCTGGAGACTGCGGTAAAGTCGTCGTCGGCAGACTCCGCCGGACTGGGGAGGTAGTTGTCGGGAGATCGTAGGGGTGAGACTGAGGAACTGTAAACTGAACTGGACCGTAATCGTAAATGTGGCGGACGTTCCCGCACGGGAGACGAAGGGGGTGAAGTCTCAGGTTCCTGCAGCGACTCCGGGATCGAAGATATCGAAAAGTTAGAATCTACAGAGAACGAGCGCGCATGCGGTGTGACACCATTGTCGAAGTCGCGTTCATGAATCGGAAATCGCGACCAAGAATTATAGCTTTCCTCACTAAGAACAAAGAACATCAGTGAACGATGACCGTTGTCAACCAGAAAATGGAGCACATATTGTTGTCCAATTCGTGTCCCTCGCTATAAGTAGACTCGTCACCGAGTTTCACGAGTTCAGATTTTGGAAGATTGTCTGTTATCCACTTCTGGACAGTCCGAACCCAATCTTTCATCCCCTGCGCACTGTCTAGACTTCCAGCAGCATCCATTACAGACCTTGGTGGCCACTCGATAGGGTTACGATCCGCTTTAAGAATGCTCAAATGGCGAAATCTACAAAGGTATGAAGGAAGCCTCGTGATTTTGTTTCGCGAAAAACAGAAAACCTATGGAGCAACTCAACCCGCATGCCAAGTAAAAAGCGACTGGGGCGTACCCTAAGTTTGATCAGAGAGCCAGGCTGTGAAGGAAACCTCTTGATCTTGTTATGACTGATGTCCAAAGTGTCCAAAGAAGGCATTATGGTCAACTGATTTTACACGCAATAAACAATGCGTCCACGGGATGGAAAGAACTATACACGCACCACTTCAGGAAATACAGAGAAGCTGTTATTCTTTAGGTTGAGATACCTCAAACGCGACAGAAGGGCAAATCCCATCGGAAGTGTGGCCAGACGATTATTGCCGAGAGCAATTCTGGAATATCAGAGCCAAGAAATTATGATTTACCTGTACGCCGTATCAAACTAATTGTATACCTCAAAACCACGCTCTTGAGGTCGTCCCTGCCGATGATGGCCAGCTCCTCCGCGCCAGAGTCTCCCACGTCCGTGAGGCTCTTCTTCGCCAAGTCTAGTGTGGCTCCATCGTCCGGTGAATGGAGAAGAGCTTCCGATATATGTGCATGAGTTAAAGAGATGGATGGCAGAGGCGATGATTTCCCGGTTTTGCTCGGGTAGCCAGGTATGCGCGCTGCTCCAGCCCGGTCAAGGTCCAAAGCATACATTACGCAGAAAAAAATCTATAGCCCAAGAAGAAAGGCAGGAGAAGACCCCTGAACAGGGATCATGAATGTTGCATACAGTGCAAGGTTCAAGTCTTTCTATGCCGACGCCATGTGGCCGTGGAAACAATGACTGAATTCAATCTTCCTCAATGCCACAGTGTTTTATTCTTAAAGTTGGTATGTAGAAGTGATATCAACCAAATGTGGAGTTCAGAAACTGTAGGAGGTCCTCGCGATTCGCATCCCTCTTGAGGTCTTCAGCGTCTTTATGCACCCTAAGTTTGATCTATAACGGACGTGTTGGTTGAATGCCCATCCAAAATGAAGGTTCAGACGTGCCTTCTTGCCAGTGAGCACACTTCGCCGTTCCTCTTTTGTCTTCTTTCGCTCTTTATCCTTCCGCTTGCTACGTTTCCTATCCCGGCTCCTCTCACGCTCTTTACCCTTGTGTTTCGATCCATGCCTGCTGCGTTCCCTGGAACGAGACCGAGAATGGGAACGAGACCGACGCCGACTACGCTTTGAAGAGTGCCTCGGATCGTCGAAAGATGACTCGGAGGACGAATGAACAGAAGAAGAACGGGAACGGGAGCGAGTGCGACGCTGAGCATCCTATGACGATATGTTACGAAAGTCACAAGAGCCATGGTTTCAAGAGAAAAGACGCACAGCACTCGGGCTTCTTTCCCGCTTCCTGCGGCCATGGCCACGTTCGTTATTATTTCTGTGCCGATCCTGTTTCGGTAGTTGGCAATGGATGTCGAGGATGCCTGAAATGCCAGCTTACTATGCTCCGTTTACCATCTTCATTCTCACGGTAGTTTTCTTGACTAGGATGAGTATTCATGTTGGGGCGGTGTTCGTCACCATCAACTCCACGAGACTGACGACGAGGGACATGGCTTCTAGAACGCGCATATTTTCTGTGGTAACGGTGTTCGTCGTCATGACCGTGTCTCTTGGGTGACCTTGACCAAGTTCTTCCTCTGCTACGACCTAAGGCATGTCAAAGAATATGTTTGGTAATGATCGCGGTGTCATTGTTTGTAAAACCCAGTCAAGCCATCCCAGAGTCGCCCAGCACAAGAGTTGAATACGCATCATGAGTGGCGATCAATAGGAATCAGAAACAGCAGGTCAGTTAAAGATATGAATCAGCCTGGGTACAAGGGCCTCACCATCTCGAGTCCGATTTGATCCTCGTTCTGGCCTTTCATGCGACTCCCTCACTGGCAGGCTCCCTTCGCCGTGCATGGTCACGGTGAAAACTTGAAATTCGTCGCGTCACATGCGTCACATCACATCATTGCTATTAATCACGAGACTAAAGCGACCCCTGGATATCATGAGGAATCACGCAGTAATGGATATTTTCTTTGCCGGTTCATGCACGCGCCCTAAAGACAAAACCGACACGCGTAGTTGTGTTTTTAGTACCGTGACCTTGGAAGGTTTCGAAAAAAAATAGTTTACATTACTGGTGAAACACAATTCAGAACCACATGGAAACAGAAAAACTAGTTTCTTCGCTTCGCATGGAATGCCACCATCCGGGTGGAAAGAATAAGATATCGCCCGGCTCGAGAGTGGCATGAATAGCATCTGGGATAACATTGATCCAAAAGTCGGGATAATCTCTTAGACAAGTTTCCTTAGTCTTCGTTGACGGGAAAACATCAACACGCGATGTGTTGCTCATGGATGAGTTCATTGTGTTGGCTGCAGGATTGTGCACTTGTTCCGGAGTAGAAGCAGGATATTGGTACATGGACGCCGATGTCCGGGGAGGGGCCAACCACACAGTCTTACGCCCGACCACCTGCACTACAATAAGTGTCAGCAAAGCAGCTAGTTTTCGAGGCACTGATGTACCATAGAAATTGAAATAGGGATCCTGTTATTTCTGATTTGTTAAACGAAAACCGAAATCATACGTAACCATGCGTACAGTATGTGCCGGTGAAATCGTCCCTTTCGGACCTAACCAAGCATTCAGAACAAGTTTCTCGTCATTTCCTGGCGGTTCATAGCCGGGAGAGTCGGTTGGGCAATCTTGACAAGCAAAAAGGTAATCTGGGATAATGATGTCGGCTCTAAGTGCTGGAAACTGTGTCAGGAGATTATGCTGAGCCAGATATAACACCTCCCCTTGTGCCTGTTTGGAAGGTTGATCCCGGAAGTCAAGGGATGCAAGGAAATCGTCCCAATCCATCAATCTCTGTGTCCAGTCATCATTTCGATAGTCTTTTCCTACCTCTACCGGAACGACTCGCCCAGGGCCAGCTACGGAGCGAAGATAGCCTACTGACGACCATGGGTGTTCTTGCATAGCTGGCCACTCACAGGCGTATCCACGCAGAATGAAAGGCTGCTGGGAGAATATTCTCCGAAAGGACGACAAGGAGGGCGGATTGTCCAGTGAGGGCACGTAGTTTGACGACGTTTCAAGGTGGATGTCCCGGGCAGGGGAACGTGGCGATTTCGGTAAAACAAAAGGACTTGATATAGGGGAGAAATGTAGGTATTGAAGCTGAATTTTTCGGATGATGGATAGGACGAGGTCCAGCCTTTCTATACCAGGGGCTCCAGAAATGATGATTGCACGGTCTAACCGTGCGATACATTCCATTGCGGTATTGTCACTGAGGGAGGGTTCAAACTCGACATCTGCCAAAGTTCTGAGAAGGCAAACATCGGTGTACATCCTCCTCCAACAAATGGGGGAAGATGACATTTTGGCATAGGCTGTGTCCGCAAGTGCATCTAGCTGTTCACATGACTGCTGCCGTGAGTGATTGTCCAGTAAGCTCTGAGCAGCCATCCGTAAGTTGCTGATTGCATCTTGACCGCAAGCCTGCAAGTCTGAATGGAAATGAGACATTATAACTTGATGCGCAAAGGCATATTTACATACCGGCTTGACTGTCGTGGTCAAGTTCAGCGGTAACCATGAGTATGATGTTGTACGCCCAAGACATAACTCTGCCAAGTGGATAAAAAAGAATAACCCAAAAAAGGAATTATGTGACGGTTGCGTGATGATTGTCACGCAAGGCACTGTGAAGGTTATAAAGTCGGGGCAAATCCCTGCGCTGTAACCCCCGTGAGAACTTTCCTCAGTCTTTTGTCCTCTCTCAAAATACCCCCGGCACGTGCCGTCGGCGAAGACCGACTTCCTTTTACGGTATGACTTCTAGGTTTGGAATATTTATTATTAATTCCGGTCAAGTCTGCGCTCATGCAAGTTATACAGGTTGGACCGGCTCCTCCTTTTACTTGACACTGGTTCTACAACCTCAGTGAGGAATACCGCTGCGAAGCAATTGGCTCAATTGGCAGCCAAAAGCGTAATCAGCGACGTTGCAATCGAGGATGATGTCAAGTCGAGCCGCCAGCATGTCTCCCTCGGCGATCCCTCCGCATGGACTGAGTTAATGGCTGTAGTAGCACGGGTACCACACATAGTCTCATTTCATCCATGAGACTGACCTTGCCTTGTCAAGATTATACCATTTTTGCATTCAAAGTCTTTTGAAACACGCACGGCTGCGTCTGTTGCCCTTTCTCAGATCTTCTCTCTCGTCCCCTTATGGCACCCCACGGATCACTCGGATGTGAAGCCATGCTCTGACCAGATTACGTCCCTTCCAGCCGATTTTCCTACCTTCTCTGTACAGGAGCTCATGCAAAAGGGAACTCTCCTTCTAGCTTCCTCGGGAAAAGAGTTCGTGAAACCTTCTGGCATTCTATCGAGTTCTTCCGAGGTTAAAAAGGCTCGTAAGGAAGCGATGGGTCGATTGGGTCTTGATTTTCTGGAAACTGTCGGTGGTGCAGACGACATGGACCTGGAAAAGGACCTCGTAGACAACGAACCCGATGGGGACGTTCATATAGAAATTGCCATCAAGGCAGAAGAGCAGCCCCTCTCGCCCACAAATGCATCTACCGACGTTAAGCTCAAGAAGGAGCATTCCCCGCCACGCTCAGAATCAATCAGTCCAGAAACATCTTCTCCGTCGACGTCAGCCGGCCCTTCTGCTAATGATGACGCGAGCGCGTTGTCTGCTCGTGAACGCAATCGGCTCAAACGGAAACGAAAGCCCGGAAACTCGGCTTTTGTCGCGGCTCCTCCTCCGCAGATATCTGGTGCGAAATACAGCGCAACGCCGGCCGGGTCTTCGAATAAGTAAGCTGTTAACTCAATCTTTCAAGGCCAAGTTAACTTTTTGTCTCGTACAGAGCGCGCCTTGTTACATCTGATGATCGCGGCGCGTCTACATCACGCCTCGGTACCCCAACGGCTTCGACAGCTGGTCCATCCGCCGAAAAGGTGGTCATTGATCCCACGAAAGGCGGAGCAGTCTCGCCCAAAGCAGCACAACATTCCAAGGCTTTGGAGGTACAGCCTGGTTTCTGGATATGGGACGGTGTAGTCAAAATTCTCGAGGTGGATTTATTTAGTGCAGCATGGGAAGTCCGGCACGGGGCTGCCATGGCTCTGAGAGAATTACTCAAGATCCAAGGGAAATGTGGCGGAATGCGAGGTTTGTTTCCATGACTGGCGGCATTTCTTGTGCTAAGGTCTCTCTTCAAGACACTGCTTCTTGGAACGAAAATGAAGTTTCACATGAGCAATGGTGTAATGACTTGGCTGCCAAATTCCTTTGTGTTTTTGTTTTGGATCGTTTTGGTGACTTCGTGTCGGACCAGGTGAGCAATGCACAAGTCCACTCTTCACATGACGTTTCTTAAAATATTGCCCCGATAGGTTGTAGCTCCAGTTCGAGAAACTGTTTCGCAAACTTTGGCATCTCTCCTTCTTCATATGCCTCGACGTTCGGTGTTACACGTACACGGTATTCTTCTCCAGATGATTCGGCAAGATTTTACCATCCCCGTCAAGCCCAGCAAAGGCAAAACAGAATCCGAGAAGGGCCATGTGTGGGAGGTCAGACATGCCGGGCTCCTTGGTGTAAAATATGAAGTCGCGGTCAGAAGTGACCTGTTCGAGGTAAACCCTGTCAAAGAGGAAGGCATCGACTCCGAATTATCCGGGAGAGATGTACTCCGGGGGGTCGTCGATGCTGCAGTTCTCGGGTATGTCAACAGAATCACTAATTGTAGGCTGGCTGACTCTTCGTTGCTGTGCCCAGTCTGGGTGATGGTGACGACGATGTTCGCTCTGTCGCAGCTTCATGTTTATTACCGGTGGCAGCCCATCTTGTGGAACAGCTACCAGAAGCCTTAGACAGAGTCTTGACAGTGCTATGGAGTTGCTTGAGTGACATGAAGGACGACTTGAGTTCGAGTGTGGGCGCCGTGATGGACCTGTTGGGTCAGTATCATCTTATTCGGTTCAGCCAACGAAAACTGAACACTGGCCCCCAGGCAAGCTTGTAGCGTATGACGAAGTCATCGGCATATTTGCTAATGAAACCGTATCGTATGTGTTTATTAATCTGTTGCCTCAAGATGCTGATTCTGACTACTTCACAGACTGCCGCTTTCCACCCTTGCACCAACATTGTTTCCTTTCTTCCGGCACACCATTTCAAATGTCCGCCTTGCAGTAGTCAAGACGCTTCATTCGTTCATGACCGTTTCATCACTCCCCCGAGACTGGATCGCCGCTCCGTTTCTACAGCTGCTCCTTCAAAATCTCATTGTTGAAGAACGGTCGGACATCCGGGACGCCAGTTTATCTGCCTGGAAAACGGCGCTTTCTATCATGGCTTCTACAGCCGGGTGGGTGGAGTCTGTCGTCACCCAGCAGCTCATTCTCGACTGGTATGCGATTACAATGACGCCATTAGGCGTCCCTGTTGAGATCTCGTGTTTTTACCATCCTTTCCCAACAACGGATAGTGCTGCTTCGGAACATCACAATGTCGACAAGAATATGCTGTCACAGGATCTCACTTTGATTACGGTAGAGATCACCTTGAAAGCAAGAGTCGCGGCGGCAAATGCATTGTCATATCTCATTGTGTTCTGGCCCGCGTCGGTGCGTGATCGCTAACAAGCATAAATATTGGCAACAACTGATATATCATTTGGGTCAGTCAATGGAGGAGTTATACCAGCCCATATTAGCGCATTACCTTGACTCGACCAGCATGCTTCAAAAGTTCTTGGCCGCCGTCATTTCTGAGGAATGGGCACGCGAATACGAGGCAACAGCCCCGCCATCTTCCCCCTCGCTCGTCGAGAAGTCCCCTCTTGCACAGGAGCTGAGTGCGAAAACTTTGGCGTGGTTGCAAGCCAACCCCCCTGCAGCATACCACGAAATGGCTTTCACACTCGCCCGTATACACGCCGACTGTCACGCCCTCCTCCAGTCTTTTGCTTTGGACTGCAAACTGCCAGGGTCTTCCATCCCTTTTCTAGGCACAGAGATTGATATCACTGGCACCAAGATCGGTTGTTTCACCATCGAAACTGCTCAGGCTGCAACTGGGACTATGTACACGAAACTCAGGGATAGTCTGGGAAGAACAAAGAAAAAGGAGTTGACTGTTATGAATGAAAAGCGAAACAAAGTCATCACGAGTATCGAGCGTTATATCGACGTCAAGGCACAGCATGATGTTCGCGTTTCGGCTGCCTTCGCTGCTGCTTTCGTTTCATTCAAGAGTACACCGGACAAAGTCAGTCCGGTCGTCAAGGGTATTATGAACGGTATCAAGGTGCGCCAAGGGCCATTCTCTGCCCCAGCTAGTTGTCTGATGTTGCTTTAGAACGAAGACAATTTAGATCTTCAAAACCGTTCAGCCATTGCCGTTGCTTCCTTCATCGAGTTCTGCGCAAATCACAATATTTCCCAGCCTCCAGATAAGATCGTCAAGAACTTATGCACCTTTCTCTGTCAGGACGTCAATCAGACACCGACGTTTGCTTACAGTCGCAAATTTACGGATGGAATTTTGTCATTCGAAGGATCGTCGAAACTTGCACCTCTACGTAATGGCAAACACAACACGAAAGAGAAAGAGATAGTCGAGGCAGGCAAATATGACGACGCAAGCAAGGCACGCCTTTCTAGACGCGGTGCTGGGCTAGCATTCGATCAATTGTCGACGAAATTTGGACCTCGACTGCTTCGCGTCATACCAAATATGTGGCAATCAATGGCTGGAGGACTTCTGAGCACCTTTCAATCAGGTATGTGTGTCATTTTTCGTCATATTCTATGCCTTTTAATGTTCATACATAGACTCCCCAAGCGAAACGGATAATCTGCTCGAGAAGCATTATGGTCAAGATGTCATCGACTCGCTGAGCGTCCTTGAGGCTGTGGTACCCACCCTTCACGAAGACTTGTGGCCTAAACTTGTCGAAATTTTCCCGATGATGAATATGGCCCTCCGTAGTCGATTTGCCATCATTCGTCAGTCCGCTGCTCGATGTTTCGCCACAGTTTGTGACGTTATGACTTCGGAGGCAATGCGCTATGTTATCGAGAACGTAGTTCCTTTACTCGGCGATCCTCTTGTTCTGATCAATCGACAGGGCGCCACTGAATTGATCTACCGTGTGTATATTTTACCTTTCACACTTCAACTTTCACCGTACTGATTAGTCTAGTAGATATTGTCCAGAGACTTGACATCAAAGCGCTTCCCTATGTGATATTTATGGTCGTTCCGGTTCTTGGTCGAATGAGTGATTCGGATGACGACATCCGATCAACGGCAACAAACACTTTCGCATCGCTGGTGAAGATGGTCCCACTGGAGGTCGGTAGGCTCAAACTTCAACCGTGAACCTCAGCTAAATTAATGATCAGGCGGGCTTGCCAGACCCTCCAGGTTTCCCTGACGAGCTTATGAAGCGTCGTGAAACGGAGCGCCAGCTCCTAACCCAGCTGCTCGACGGAAGTAAAGTTGAACAGTATAGTTTACCAGTGACAATCAAAGCGGAGCTACGTAAGTATCAACAGGAAGGCGTGAATTGGTTGGCTTTCCTCGCAAAATACCAACTTCATGGTATTCTCTGTGATGGTGCGTTCTGTGAATATCATGTGGATGCCTGCGACTTAAATGTTTATCAGACATGGGACTCGGTAAAACTTTGCAGTCGATTTGCATTCTATCCAGCAAGCATTTCGAACGGGCCCAAAGATACAAGGAGACGAAGTCACCCGACACAGTGTCTCTCCCCTCTCTCATCATCTGCCCACCAACCCTTACCGGCCATTGGTATTACGAGATCCTGAAATACGCTGAGAACTTACGGCCGATTTCATACACGGGAAATGCTCGAGAACGCGCTCGTGTTGTTCCGAAGTTGAAGAACTACGACGTCGTCATCACATCGTATGAAGTGGTTCGCAACGACATAGCCAGCCTTGAGGGCATGAACTTCCTCTACTGTATCTTAGATGAAGGGCACATAATCAAAAACGCGAAAACGAAGCTTACCAAAGCCGTCAAATGTATACAGGCGCAACACCGATTAATTCTCTCTGGAACACCAATCCAAAACAATGTCCTGGAACTATGGAGTCTCTTCGACTTCCTGATGCCAGGCTTTCTGGGAACCGAGTCTTCGTTCAACGAGCGTTTCGGCAAACCCATATTGTCAAATCGGGATGGGAAGGCCAAGAACAACGAGGCTGGTGAGTATTTTTGTCTAGATGAGTTGGAAAAACTTGTATATGTTTCTACTTTCAGCTGCTTTGGCCCTCGAAGCGTTGCACAAGCAAGTCTTGCCATTCCTTTTACGTCGCTTGAAAGAAGATGTACTCCATGATCTACCACCTAAGATCATCCAAGACTACTACTGCGAGCTATCGGATTTACAGAAGTATCTGTATGACGATTTCTCCAAGTCCCAGGCTCGCGTTACCGCAGAGGATGCCATTCACTCCACGCAGCCAAATAAAGGCGGTGAGCAGCAGCACGTCTTCCAGTCCTTACAGTATCTGCGGAAACTTTGCAACCACCCGGCTCTTGTCCTAAAAAATGACATCAAAGTTATCACCGCTGCTCTCACCAAGGTGGGTAGCAACAGCGACAGCCTAAGTGATATTCAGCATGCACCCAAATTACTTGCTCTTCGGTGTGTTATACTTTGTAGGCACGATGTCGGCTCCGTATTGAGCTCTCGAACTTTCACACAGGCAACTCTTGAATGATTGCGGTATTGGAACCGGTCCTGGCGCCACGAACGACACGGGGAAACCCGAACTCGTTGACGCCGTATCAGAGTCCAGCGGTGCATTTTCTCAGCATCGCGTGCTTATATTCTGTCAGATGAAGCAGATGTTGGACATCATTGAAACCGATCTTTTTAAGCAGTGTATGCCATCTGTGACTTACATGCGGCTGGACGGTGGAACGGATGCGAACAAGCGTCACGCAGTTGTTCAGACCTTCAATGCGGATCCAAGTATTGATTGCCTGTTGCTCACGACTCATGTCGGGGGGCTTGGGTTAACTCTGACTGGTGCTGATACAGTGATATTTGTTGAGCACGACTGGAATCCCATGAAAGATCTACAGGCTATGGACAGAGCGCATCGTATTGGACAGAAGAAGGTCGTTAATGTTTACCGGCTCATCACCAAAGGGACATTAGAGGAGAAAATAATGGGGTAAGTCGGCCGTCCTTGTTTTTCGTTGTATTGAAGTTCATGTATCATTACAGTTTGCAACGTTTCAAGCTTAACATTGCCAATTCCGTCGTTACCCAGCAGAACTCTGGTTTGGCATCCATGGACACGGACCTCGTGCTCGATCTCTTCAAACGTACAACCGAAGAGGAGGATGCTGCAACCGCCAAAAAGAAAGCGAAAGAATCGGCTGGCCCGGTCAGTCAGAAGAACGTCCTCCAGGGGCTAGAAGATTTGCCAACAGAAGAGGAGTATGAAGGACTTGACCTGTCGTCGTTTATGGGCTCACTGGGAAGATAACACAATTGTCCATATTTTTATTACTTACATTTCAACGACCTGTGAACTAGATGGACCTACTCATACATGGCATTTTATTTCTCTAAAGTTCAGTTAATGGTATATCATAGCAGCCAGTGTATACTCTCTTGATGTGCAAATAACGAAATAGTTCATGTAACACCTCGAAACAAAAAAGCGGGGCGTTTGGGATTGTATGCCGTTTTCCTCAGGGTAGGAACAGGCTTCCACAAGCGCGGGACACTCAAAACTGCAGCGATGAGTATGACGCAGGTGGCCAGTCCCGCAATAACACCTGCCAAAGTTTCATAGCTAACGTGTGTGTGTGCGGAGGAGGGAGGAGTCACCGCCGGCGGTGGCGTCGACGGAGCGCCAAGACAGCGCACGTCGGAACCATTTTCGACGAAAAACGGTGGTGATTGTGTGAAAACATTGCTGGTCCGTTGGGTGTTGAAGGCAACGGCGGCGTACCAACCCTGAGTGACATCGACAACAGGCCATACGATGGCCTGAGCATCGGATGAGACATTCGTAGACAAGGTGCGCCAGACCAGGGTCGATGATGTGGGCGACATGGCTTCGGCGACTTGTGAGTTGGTAATGTCTATTGTCAGCGGTACTGGGTTGGAACCAGTAACGTGCCATGAGAAAGAGACATTTTGACAAGTTGTCGCATTTTTTGGTGTATCAAAGCGAAATGACTCAATGATCGATGTGGATGTGGGGATAGCAAGCGAGAGGGTCGGACTAGTGGTAGTGGTCAAAAATATAGAACTAGTAGTCGAATGTGTTGGAGTGGTCGAAATTGTTGGAGGAGTGGTTGGAAGTGTTGGAGACGTGGAATGAATTGAAGATGTGGTTGAAAGTGTCGGAGGTGTGGTTGAGGGTGTTAGAGGTGTGGTTGCGAGGGTTGGTGGAGGTGTGGTTGAAAGTGTTGGATTGGTAGTTGGAAGAACCGGACTGGTCAAAGGTAATGAACTAGCGCTCGAGGGGGAGCTGGGTGACGAGCTAGACGAGATTTCCTCGCCATTCCCATCACCATGCTTCGCAGTGACGCTTAGGGCATATAGTAAAATTATGTGTGCTGTTCGTATGAACTTTGAATCATAAAAGTGAGTCACGGCGTCGAAGAAGAAATGGAGGAAAAATTTCACCTACAGCGGTCATATTTTGGAAGTTGTGCCGTTCTGTTGACGAGCGGCTCAATCAGGGTTTCCATTATATTCACCATGGTTGACGCGTTGAGGTCCGCAGCATATGGCCATCCTGCAACATGGGCCGTATTCGCAAAGACCAAAAACTTGAAATGGAGCTGAGGAGTAGTTGTCACACGCCTCTAAGCGAGTCTGACATCTAGCTGCATCTAGTCCCACGCGGAATGAGCTTCGCCTGAGAAGACTTCTGGCTACTCACGAATCACAATTGGATGAGACGAGAAAAGCCTCTACACCGTAGAAAGCCAGGGAAAACTATCACATCATGTTGTCAGCTAGAGGATACCGACTTTACGGTGCGAGAATATAAGTCTGGACATCCATTGAAGGATAAATAATGTAGCGTTTCGAGCGAACACATGGCGCTGGCGTGAGGATGCAATTCAAATGTTTTTTTTTCAGTTTCTGTCAACGTGTCAGTGACTCGGAGCAGTCGTCACGGACCCCACGGTCTTCCGACTCCGAGTATCATGAAAATTGTCGTCGTCGGCGCGGGGCCGTCTGGTCTAGTCACCTGCAAATCTCTTCTGGAAGCCGCATCTACAGAATATCCTTTCGATCCTATTATATTCGAGCAGGAGGATGATATCGGCGGAACTTTTCGATATCGCTCATATGAGGTCAATTCTATCACGTACCAATGTGCAACGGAATCACAACCTGAAAACGTAAACACTGGACTTAGAATGGAGCTTTGGTTTCTTCAAAGCAACTGACTTGTTTCTCGGACTTTCGTTTACCCTTGTCTCACCCAGACCATTTGACTCTTGAGGTGCTCTTGCCCATTTGCATTCTGCGACTATGCTTTCTAATATTTGTCTAGGAATACGTGGATTATCTGCGAGCATATTGCAAGCACTTTCGAATCGAGGACAGAATCAACTTGTGCTCAAAGATTATCGATATTTCTCGTGACCCAGATGGTGGACACATAGTCTCGTATATTCGAAGACGTTGCGGAGAATGGGATCCATGTGAGAGGCACCAACATATCCTGCACAAAGTCTTACAAAGATTGAACTCCTTGCAGCTCCTCTAAAAATCCGAGCCAAATATATCGTCTTATGTACTGGCTTGCACGTTAAACCATCAATACCTGACGTTCCGGGGGTCGGATATGTCTTGAAAAAATCATGGAAATCCGAGGAAATGCAGGAACCCAATTCAACTCCAGCTGTTTTTCATTCTCACAAGTACAAATCCCGTTCTCAGCTTGCCGGAAGACGTGTTATGATACTTGGTACTGGCGAGACGGGAATGGATTTAGCATATGAGGCCGCTAAAGCAGGTGCCAAGGAGGTCATACTGTGTTCTCGATCCGGGTATGTCTCCCGTCTAGTTCTTGTTCTGTTGCTCAGAGAAACTGCAGTTTTCTTTCGTTTCCAAAGGCCCTGGTAAGTTTACAACGAGGTGCGTAAGAAACACGCTGAACCTCTCACGACTTAGAATGACTTTGAGGTGTTCGGTTTCAAATTCGAGTCCAAAACCCCCGTGCCAATTGACTCTCTCATCACGAATCTCGCTGAGACTGCCTATGTTGTGAGTGTCTTGTCATTTATCATGAGATAGCTCCTTAAAGTAGCACCCTTCGTGTTGTAAGCATCCATGGGTAGCATCGTCTCACATTCGATGGTTGTGAGCGTCCACTTCTACTGTTGCTATGTCTCGTTTATCAACTAGGATGCTTGTAGCATTTCGGATTTTGTAATCAAGCGGGTGCTCTGGATTCTGACAGGGGGGTAAACATCAATCTTTTGCGGTCGCATACTTACCAAATATTTGAAGGCACACAGACGGGATGTAACCAGTGGGTATGGTCGGCTTCTCATTTACATCTCATCGGTAACGGGCTCAACGATCGTTAGGTCGGAGAGCTTGAACCAGAACGGCATGGCCGCGCTTACGTATTCTTGAATAAGGTTCGCCAGGCCATCGCACCGTATATTTTTGACCTCAACGGGCGAGCCATTTATTCCAGTCCCATAAAGCTATGCCTTATATTAACCGTCCCTATCGCCACCGTCCCGCCTACTTAGATTACATATCCCGCTACGTAGACCCTCCTGAGGATTCACCTCCAGCCACGAACTTCACGGTCGACCTGGCACCCTTTCCGACCCATTTCCTTCCCAATGGCCGTGCAGTCTTTCCGCTCACGAAACGAAAGGATTCGCTGACGATGGCTGGTCGCGACATTCGCCCTGACACAGTCATATATGCTACAGGTTATAGTCAAGAATTCAAGTTTTTTGACAAGGAAGGTGGGTATGCTACACCAGATGAAGCCGATATCAGGAATGTAGCAAAGACGGGTGATGAGAGTGTTGGGTTTATTGGTTTCGTTCGGCCTGGCGTGGGTGAGCTGGAACCTCAGCTATTGGTTGAATTTGTGGAACTTCTGACTCTTAGGTGCTATCCCACCCATCGCTGAGATGCAGTCCTTTTTCTGGATATCTTTGATAAAGGGTCAAGTCAGGCATCCCCTTCCTCCGCCTCATTATCATCTACTTGTCAAGGAAACGGCTCGAATTAAATATGGAGTAGACCATTCCACTTACGTGAGCACACTAGCAAAGGACATCGGTGCCGCGCCGGGACTTTGGCAGATTTGGCGAGAGTATGGGGTGCACGTTCTTCTGGCGTACTGGTGAGGTCAACTCGTTCGCATGGTGTTGATGGTTAACAACATGTGGGGTACAGTTTCGGAGCAGCCTTTACGTCGTTTTATCGACTTGTTGGCCCATTCCGCTCTGAGGCTGCTCCAAGTGTCATAAAGACGGAGATTTGGGACACTATCACTCGACGAGGCGTGTTGGGGAATTTTCTTATGGGTTTAATCCCGATGGTTTTCTACGGAACGATAAATTTGGTGGCTTTCGGGTTGGAGATGGCATGGATTTTATTATTCGGTGGTGCTCCGGCATTGTAACTATTTCATGAATTCTGAGATCTGTATGGAAACCGAGCCATGTCAAGGGCAGTTTGTCGAGCGAATGTCTTCAGTCACTTGGCTTTCCGAGGGGTTAATTAAGCTTCCATCGACGCAATCGCTATCGCGTCTGCGAACAAGTGAAACCTCTGATTCGCCCAAATCTGTAAGCTCTGCTACAGGAGGAGATGATCCTCTATCATCGGTCTGTGACGACGACGGTCGGTTTCGGCTGTCTCGAAAATGCGCAATACGGCTTTGCATCAGTGGTGAACATGAAAAATAAAATAATAAAATAAATATTTACGTCAAAATACAAACAAAAAACGGCATCGGGATTTGAGACCTCAAGTATACAAGGTGCAGGCATGAATGG
This sequence comes from Hygrophorus pudorinus, assembly GCA_003314045.1. Classification (NCBI taxonomy): domain Eukaryota; kingdom Fungi; phylum Basidiomycota; class Agaricomycetes; order Agaricales; family Hygrophoraceae; genus Hygrophorus; species Hygrophorus pudorinus. The sequence goes on from QLPF01002581.1 coordinate 19,838, forward strand.
AAAGAGTAGAGTAAGGATCTCATGTGGTATGAGTTAAGTGTAAACATTGGGTATAAAACCGTAGACATCAGCCAGAGGGAGCACCTCAATTTCTCAGTGGAGACTTCTCCTTTGGCACGCCTGAGGGAATGATCTCTGCAACAACTATAGCTACTATCACGTTACCACCTTTTAACAATTTTTGGCGTTTGATTTTTTATTCCAAACTCAGTGCCTCCTTAGCTCTAATTGTTCTTTAGATCATGAGCATTATACCTTAGCTACATAGGCCTTTTTTTTTTTTGTGGAAATCGGTGTTCTGACTACCGTAGGAGCCTCTAAGTGGTTTTGGGACCACCTTTTAACAGAATGTCACGGCGCGTCACAGCGCGGCTTGGGGCGGCTGCGTGGCACATTGAAGCTCCGACATCGTGAAGACTGCGTGTGCCCAGTGGTATGTGTGTTTAGGTCGGAGGCTGAAACTTATGGAGTTGTCATGTCTGGAAGGCCAACAGCTCGTCTCACTTCCACAGGAGCAAAGGGTCGATGGAACCATAAATTATTTTATGGGCTATAAGATATGACCCTCAGAATGAAGCCTGAAAAATTTTAGGGGGATCTGTCATCTACTTTATTTACTGGAGCCAAATTATTCTGCTGACCATGTTTTAACACCAGTATCTCTCAACTCACTAACTTCCTAGTGCAAAATAAATATATATTCGAGATCCCCTAAGCTTATATAAAAATGCAAAAAAAAAGAATGGATGTGTTTGTATGAAAATTGAGCCTTGGGGTGAAGGATTGTTAAAAGGTGGTCCATTGTTAAAAGGTGGTCCCGTGATAGTATTGGTAAAGATGTTGCCGGCCACGAAAATTTGGTCATTCCCAGGGGTTTGTAATGGCCCTGTGGTGCAAAGTTGAGCCCAGGGGTTTCCAGCGTTTGAGGTTGGAATGCACCCAGGGTTATCACCCATCCTCAAAATCAGTCCCCAAGTACATAGATAGATCATGATGTAACCGCTAACTAGTGGTACAAAATCGAGCTCACCGCTCTCTGGCACTCAGATCAGACTTGTTAGTTACAATACTAGACTAGTGAATTGAATTATATGATTTTTATATCAGTTAGAGTCATCTTCAGTGAGGTCAATTACTGGCACTTTGGCTCTGAAAAAAAGCGGGCAATCACCAGCCACCAGAGTGTGAAAACATGAAGATGATGCGAAAAAAGATGAGGTGTCTAGCTGGCCTTGAATGGGTGATTGGGGGAGTGCAGATAAAACCTGAGTTTTGATGAGTACTGTGTTACTCTGACAACAGAAAATATGTACGGGTTCAAGAGCCAGTGGCTCTGAGTCATGGTTGGAAAAGTCACAGTTTCCCTTACCCTGGTTGTATTTCGTGACCATCGACGGCAACACATGCTCCAGGACAGGAGCAGGGACCCAAGTTAGATGCCTAGCTTTGGCTGTTGTGGTAACTTTGTCACTGATCATGACATTTACCATGTGCGTGAGTGTTAGAGTCAAAAAGGCCACATGGTAAAACTTGAGGCCATTTTTGTCTGATTTTGAGGACTGAATTTTGGTAACAGCGGATGGAGCAGAATGGAGTGTGTCATGTTCATTGTGAGGTTGGGTCCGAGGGTCAACAGCTGGACACTGGTTGAAATCAATCAACTTAAACGTTGCTGAACATTTACTAAGTGAACACTCACAACGCATAGCATTCGTATGCAGACCCCATCCCAAAGAACTGACCTGAATTTTCTTAATACACCTGGAGTAGGCTCCCAACTGAAACACCACTTGCAAATATCAGCAAGCTTGGCAATGTCAGGTTGTCGGGGTTGGAGCCTTGAGAGGTCAGGACCAGCTGTGCCTTCTGACCACGATGTTAGTGGCTTTGCATAGAGTAAGAGATGTTTTGGATCTGGAAATGAGCCAGGCACATGGTTTGCCAGAGCCTGAAACTTGTGAGACAGGTGGCCACTGGTGTTTGCTGATAGTTTGGTGCGTAACTGCTCTTGCCATGATATGAGAAACATTTTGAGGTCTTGTAATGTCAGAGTGAGTGCGGCCTGTAAAAGTGAGTCGCCTAATCCAGCCTGCACAAGCCCATGGGCAATGGCAACTCCACAATGAGGGAGACCAGCCTGAAATTCCTGTCAGATCTAGAAGATCAAAGGAGGTACGACCTCACAGGGTGATAGTCTCCGCCACTCAGAAGTGCCATGAGTATCAAGCCTCCACGAGACAGAGAGACATTAGTAGTACTGGCAATTGAATGCGCAGTGTAGATAGTCACCTTTTCAGTGTTCGTCGCACTCTGGCTTTGCAAAAATGTCACTATGAATCAATTGACTATCATACTGATAATACCCACATCTGAATGACATGTGTTCCTCCAAATAACAGTGTATCACTGTCATCAGTCAACACTGCATCAACAATGTGCGCTTCATTCAAGCATGCCAATTCAGCTTTGGCTTCAGCTGGAGCTTGTAAGAAATGTTAACCAATATCTAACTGGGAGATATGACATACACACAGTGTAGTACTCGAAACCAAATGCGTCAAGGAGCTCTTGCATGGGTTTTGTCAACCAGTTGGGCTTCTTGATAACATTTATTCCACATTTTATACAAGGTCGTTGCGGGCCGTCAAATACAAAAAGTGGTGTTAAAGGCATCTGGAGAAGATGTGCTAACTTATAGAATATGGTGCGAAGTTCTGGGTTTTCACCAGCCTGTGCGTGGCTAGTACGAAATGCAAATTGTGTCTGCGTGAACCAAATGCTGCCAGTATCATACATTCAATATTAATATGGATAACATAGACTCGGAGTTGATCATCACCTAGCATCTACGCCAACAATTACAGTCCGCAGCCCATGTCTATTGGACATAAATCCCTCAGTTACTGCTAACTCGGTCAGATTTTGCTCTTGTGCTGCTGGCAACAGAATCTGTGGGTCTGAGTCTATTTAGTAAGAATCTGAGTCTATTCAGATGTTATGAACATTATGCACATTCCACAGTCCTCTTACACCCATTTGATGTTGCAGTGGTGGAACACAATGCCGACTCCGACTCCTATACAACAACTCAGTAGTCTCACTACATGATCACGAGTGAATCATACTTGCACTGAAAGAAATAGGTTGCTTTTGTGTTTAGTGGAGAAAGCCGTAATATGGGGTGTAGTCTGTGTTTGCAGAAGTGTGCAAAACACGGAGGTCAGCTGTGGCAGAAATAAATAAATAATCAATTTTTTTGTCCCAACGACCACAACATTCATGTCAAAATTTGAACCAGCTGTAGTTGTTGCGGTTATCAAAAACTCTATCATATCACTGAAGGATAAAAAGGAGTTCGAGACAAAATGGAAAAGCACAGTAAGAAACATACCTTGACACGCGTATGCTGATGTGTACCATGATGCAGGTGGATGCATGACTCTGGTCTTGGATAAAGTACAGGACTGGGAATCAAACGGTGGTCACTTCTCAGCTTGAGTGGGAAGCAAACATCGTGGAATATGTCAACTTTTTGTACAAGTCAACAAAACATCATGGAAATTCAAAAACGGATGCACCTCCACCGCATTTGCCCAAGGGTGTCCCTCTTCTTGGGCCCCGGTTCATTCTGCCATCATACCTACATGTCCAAAAGCATCATCCTACACCCACCATCCAGCCGCAAGTTGCTTACCTCAAGCCCCTGAACATCGTGCACCCCTTTTACTACCATGTCTAGGCAAACAATGCCCACAGTGCAATTCTTCTGACGTGCAATGGGATGGCTGGACAACAAGTGGCTGTCGTGATGTACATGGCATTCAGGAGGAAGAGACTGTCCTCAGACTGCAGCTACTTTGTAAAAATTGCAAAAGTCAGTTCTCGCACACGAAAGATAATGCTAGTAGCGAAAAAGGTCAGTTCTGTTTTGCAACAACAAGCCCATCCTTTTGGAGGAACTGGGAGCACTGGCAAATACCTTGTAAGTGAGTTCCATTATATAGGTAAATGAACACTCACTGAAGTTGACCGAACATTACAGTCAATATGCCATACTTCTTCAAGCGGTGTGCTGTAACACATGAGCTGTTTGACCTAGTGGTTGAAATGTGCCCATTGTTGACATCAATTGGGCTGGCGGAGAATATCAAACGTATGAAACGAATCATATCATAAACATAATGAAAAACTGACCGACAGCGGACTTAGAGCTTCATCTTCTTCAATACAAATGGAAGATGATGGAGTATCTAGATTGTTTTGCGAGTAGATGGGTGTTGCCGTTGCGAATTCAATCACTAACAGAGTTTTTTGGACCCTATGATGCAGGCGGCTATGCAGATAATTCAATCACACATGACGTGGTCACAGAACTGTGGTTGGAATTTAGTGAATGAACAAGGAAACGTGAATCCGAAAAATATTTGCAAACCCTTACCGGTGAGTTGTCAGGTCTTGTTTTCAACAACAGTGGTGAAGCTGATGTTACAACCACAGGAAAATGTACGTCGCTTGACAACACATTCCGCTTCACTAGCAAAGTATCAGTGGTGGATACTAAAAAGGTGAGAACAAAGATAATGAAGGGGGGACTACTTAGCATCATAAATGAGCAGAACAAAATTGTTTGCTGGGTTTGTCTTGTCATCAGTTCGATGTGTTGAGGGCCTAACACAAGAAACAATTAGTGGCTGTGCCAAAGCGACTCCGGAGACGAGATGTCAGAAATTCTGGAAGGCTATACACACCACTGCGAAGAATTAGATATACCGCCTCCCGAAATGGTTGTTACTGATAATTGTTGCCACATCCGGAACACCATTGTGAAGTCACTTCCGAGAACATTGGTCGTCCTCGATGTGTACCATTTTCTGATGCGGTAAGTCCAAATAGCAAAACAAGAGAGCATAAACTTGGATAGCTGGTGGAACTATTGGGTCTTGCACACCCAATAGAGCCAAGAACTACCCATCTGAATGCGAGAATTATATAAAGAATGAGTGCTTACATATGTGAACTAGGTATCTCATTGTGGTTATCAATGGCACCAAGAACCCACATCGGAGCGCCGTTGCCAGGGACATCACCAATCCAATCCTGAAAACACAGGCTAGCAAAGGGGTCAGCGCAGCATACCGGACTAAAGAAGAACAAGTGAGTCGACTCACCGCCGCTTTCGACAAATAGGCCCACAAAACGGATGTATGGTCTGCAGCTGCCGTCAAGGTTCGTGGACATGCCCTATTTTTAATTATATGACTAAACTAGATGAACAGGTTCATGCAGATCAGCTGCGCCATGTAAAAAAAGGATGCCTCACAAGAACCTGTAATAATATCTCATCCGATGGTAGCCACATTGAGGGGTCACATAAAGGCTGGAATGCGATCCAACGATTGTTCGCAAGTGGGCTGGAAGTCTTCTGCACACTGGGACATGACTTTGTTCTATGATGAAACATTTGTGTTGCCTCAGGGTGGGATCATCGCACCCCATTTATCATGTCTACGCATGGATCACACCACATCCACCTTATCAGCCATGTTGCGGCTGTATGGAACTCATTATTGAAGAAAGAGGGGGGTGCAACAGCAGGAAAACTCTCACCGCTTCCAGAGCTGCAGGCTGTGCCCAGCGGCGAGACATTTGGTCTAGTGCAATCAAAACACATGGAGACATTTGGTGGTCTGTGGGAGATTAAAGGCCAAGACAATGAAGAAAACATAATTGACTTATCTGATTTTATAAACTACCGTTTAGATAGGTATATGCTACTGTGGTGTTGTACAAGTTTTTAGGTATATCTGTAAATACGTGTAAATAAAGAGTATACATGCCGAAACCAGTAATTAAGGTAAAACAGGGAATAAATGAAGGAATAGGGTAAAACTGATTCCTTACACTCTTCCCCCCTCTAGGTAAAAGAAAGAGGGAAAGGTCTCGAAAGAGTGAATAAAAGAAAGTAATAAGTGGTGTAATACCACTACGATTCAACCAGCGTAGCTGGCTGGTTTTGGGGTAGGACCACAATAAATGTGGTATCGGGCATGCTCCTCCGGAGCTGTCTGATAGCTTCTTTGAGGCTGAGTGGTGGACCATGACTTCGTCCTCCACGACAACCTCAACGAGTTTTCGGAGGTTTTTGATTTTTTGTATCGGGGCTGGGGCATGACCCTTCCTCCCTTTTAGGCACCAAAGTTGATTTGGTGGATAATATAAGCGGACAGAGGGACCTCTGCTTCTCACTCTTCTCAGAGCATGCCGTGTTAATAGCATTTAATTTTGTATTTAAATTAATTGTATTAGGTACAGTACTATTCATATCATTTAGGCCTTTGAGGCCGGAAACAGTCCGGGACTGTGGTAGTGGGGCTCATGGCCCTGGTGTATCTCCCTTCCTCCCATAATCCTCGCATTTGCCACTGTGACTGTTCGCATTCACATTCGAGTCCAGGCACGAGAGGGTGGCGTTATGGCGATGGGACGTGGCGGGCAACATCGCACGTGGAATGCTATGGATGCGTGGGGATGCCCTGGTGGGCATCAAGCCGGCTATGGGGTCAACGGCTCGATCGCTTGGCACTGTGGGCGGTACATCCGCGAAAAGCTGCACAAAAGTGTGTTTTTTGGCGGCTGTTGAGCTGGTTACGACGCAGACGGTTGGCACATCCGTGTGAGCGGTCTCAGTACATCCTGTGGGCATGTTAGTGCCCATTTTCAGTGTTGACGCGATGTACACGTTTAGGGATGTAGGACTGGGCAGCGGTAGGGCTGGGGCTGAGCTGCTAGGTTGCGAGCGATTTCTACACTCCGGACGCATATTCTGTGTCGTTCCAGAGCCGGGTGACACTGTTGCTGGCATGCGTTCAGCCGTAAAACTGTCTTCTGGCGGCATAGATACTGGCTGGGCCAGGGACGCGTCATCTGTGTTTGTAGGTGAGCTGTTGGGCTGTATAGCAGCTATACACCGCACAGGCATGGCCTGTGTAGGTTTGTTGCCAACCGACACATCCGGGGACGTGGGTTGGGCGGTTTTAGCCTGACGGCTGAGCTGGGTGGACGACGACTCACTGTGTCCGTCATCTGGCCTTTCTTTCCTTGTCTTTTGGCTTCCCACCTCATATCCGTGGCTGTTTGCACTCGCATTCGAGTCCTGAATTGTGGTGGTGGCCGGTGTAGTTGGTAGGGAGAGGGATGGATGTGTGAGCGATGAGGTGGCCTTGATATTTGGTGACGTGGCGGCGCATTCACTTGTGTTTGGCTGGCTAGCTGCTATGGCTGGGGTGCAAAGGCATTCACGTTCGTTTGGCTGCTCCGGAGTGGAGTTTCCCACACTATGGGACAAGCCGATGGCCTTGCGTGCCTTCGAGTACATGTCATGGTTGACATACAGCTGGAATTCGAGGGTGTAGTTGTTTACCCATAGGGCATTCACCGACTGGCGGTGTTCATGGTCTTCAGCAGACCATGTATGCTTGAGCTCGATGAGAGTTAGCATGGAGTGCACAAAGTAGTTGGCCTCTTGAGCCCATATTTCAAAGCCAGCTGCAATGTGCGAGTGCATGCACTGGGAATCAATGTGAATGATCATCATTAAAAGGCGCTTTAGTAGCTGCCTGGTTGGGTCACTATTGTAGGACTCAATAGGTCTAGGGAGCACATCCTGAGTTGGGAGTTCTCTACCATCAAACCAGTAGATAGTCATATCTAAGTAGATTTTCTTCAACAATTGAAGATAAAACTTTGCAGTTTGTGCAAAAAAGTATAAACTATCTTAAACTCAGTTCACCAGATGCACAGTACCTGTCCGTTTAGATAGGTATATGCTACTGTGGTGTTGTACAAGTTTTTAGGTATATCTGTAAATACGTGTAAATAAAGAGTATACATGCCGAAACCGGTAATTAAGGTAAAACAGGGAATAAATGAAGGAATAGGGTAAAACCAATTCCTTACAGATTTGCAGGATGTGGATGTGGATGATCTTGATGTCGACTCGATCTTGCAGCAGTGTAACGTAGATCCAGCATTGTGTTTTTTGCCTCAACAGGCCATGAATGGTACTCTATCATCTGGGGGAATCGACGGGCATCGCAGGGGAATCGACACAGTTAATCCTGAGAACGCATATGGACCTGTAATGGTGAGTCCAGATATCATTGTAAATTTGATCAGTTTTCTCACAAGAGCACATGTAGGACCTTACCGTTGATACCATAAATCCTACCGTCAATGCTACAGCTGGTGATGTGAGTTTGAGTTCAAAGCGGAAGCTGGATACAAAATCAGCAATAAGTAGTACGAGAGACGGGACTCCAAAGAAAGCATGTGTGGACCTTGAGGCTGATTTACAAATGGTGAGACGTCCGAGTCAGGCTACTAACAATTGCAGGATAATCAACTTACCCGTTGATATAGACCCCAGATTGCACACGACCACTTGCAGGTCAAAACAGGATCAACACGCTCCTCAAGGTTCAGTAGCAGCTTATCTCATTTACGGTCCCAAGAGTTTTCCGGCATCTCCCGCTATTCCATCTGAGTCCTCAGCTACCACTGGCATTCCACCTGCAGCTACCTCCCCATCTCCCAATACACCACTGGCATCTGTAGTTCAAGACCTAGTACATGTAAACGCCGTGACTGCAGCACCTCCAGTTTCTCTTGCAGAGCTGCCCAAACTGATGCAATCTGAATGCCTATTCTCCACCACCACACACATCGATGCTTGATCCATGTCAATCAAGGATGATGGTGAATTTTATTTGTTCATGGATATGCGTGCTGAGAACCAGTGGGCGTCTTTCAATATGATGCCTAAAAAATGGGTCCTTGCGGCTCAAAGCTATAATTCGTGGCTTGAAGCACTCAACTCAACAAGACAACATATCACGGTCCCGAAGAACCCAAGAGCTTTGATGTATCTGCTGGGGGAGGTAGAGTTGAAGATTTCTAACCAGATCCTGAAGAACAACTTCGTTTGTGAGTCTTTCTAGTGTATTCAACTTACTCTATGTAACTTATTACAGCTGTGTGAAGCAGTAAAGAGCACTTCTGGAAGAAGCACTGCCATGCGGTGCCTTTGACAAAAGCGCAGGAGAATGTCGCTGCCAGCAACTCTGAGTCAGGCAAACACATAACTGTAAGAATGTCTTACCCCACGCAGAGGTATTTGATAATTGACAGCATACCTTAGCGCAAAGTAGCTGCCTGTTCGCACTGCCACACGATCTTGTACCCTGGGCCAACTGGTTCAGACAATCACAGGAAGGGGTATTGCTCGGACGGCATGAAGCCAACGATGAAAGGTGATGTGATGCCAGATTGGCCGCAACCTCAAGGCATCTTCGAATCTGGTACAAAGTTCAGCCCTGCCAGCTTCCTAGCAGCCCTCCGCAATGTCTATGACCAGGTGGCCCAAGGCCGCACTGGTGACGATTTGCAGATGGAATTTCAGGCTTTCATCCAGCTCCTACATGCCCATCTTGTGTCGCTCCTGACGGCCGTCACTTATTCAAGCTGTACACGTTGGAGCTCGCTGAATCAACCCCTTCTGATCTCATTGTTGACTATCACGGTTCACGCTATATGCGTGTCAACTATCTTCGGGTGGTGGAATAAGTGATTTTCCTTTTTACCATTTTTTTTTCTTGGCTTGTCTTTTTCCTCCTGCTTGACTTACACTATCCCTTCCTTTTCGTCTCTAATACAATTCCCTGTTGCTCGTTTTCACTAATACAATCTGCCGTCACTTGTTTTCGGTATCTACTCCCTGCTAATACACCTCAGTTTGTAAAAATTTTGCCAAGGATAATTGGTGGTCAGAATAATTGGTGGTCCAAAGCAAACAACGTATCATATCATACCAAATAAAACAATGTATCATATCAAACATCAGCTCACGACATATCACTATGTATGCCTTCGAAAAGTTTCAGATGTTCCGGCGCTTTGTTGCTCATCACAGGTCTTCTTCCTGTCATATGGTGGAGGTATGCCTTCCCTCAAGTGCTGCAGGCTTTCATATGGTGGGAGATATGCCTTCTCAAGAGGCACGACGGGCGCCTCCTTAGCCCTGCTCAGCCTGCTCTCTGCTGGCCCACACGTGCAGACCGATTTCGGTCCCTTCGGTCATTGCCGAAAATTCGGTCTTAAGCTCGGTCTTAAGAAACCCCTGGGTATGGCGATGTTGCCCCTTGCGCTCCGGCGGACTCCCTGTTTCGGTACGACCACACCCACACCTGGTACATCCCTCTGATGAGCTTCACCTTTCACCACATCCAATAAGCTCTGTTGTTTAGGGACGTTTAACTAACACCATTTGGTGGCCTTTGTTGTTGATACAGTCTTCTCTAGTGTTTCCGCAGCTGGCTAATTTACCCCTTAGTCCCCAGCTATAGCCTAGTGATGCCAAAGTTTGGTTCAGGTCCAGTTCGGGCCCTTTTGGCCGAACCCTGAACCGGACCGTTGGTTCAGTTCGATTTAGAGGCTGAACACAGACCGAACCGCTTCCGAACTGTTCAGAACAGTCCGGTTTGGGGTTTGAACCAGGTTCGGCTCCGAACCTGTACTATTTTGTCAGTTTGTTGTCACAACAAGTTCTAACCACCACCAGCTAGTATTAAAATATACTAAGAAGAGTGAGACACCCTATCAAATAGCCTAGTGCAATTTCTATAGGTGTTTGACCCAATAAATGCACAAGTACCCCCCAAAAGTGTCAATTTTGAGATCATGAAATTAGGCTAAGTTGATGTGTCAAAATCCTAGCTAATATACATAGTATTAGACATCCACAAGGCTAAATCCAATATACATGTAATTGACCAAGTTATAGCAACTTTAGTACTAGACTCAAAATTCAGACATATTAAATATCACTCACTAGTGGTGACACTCATAGTGGCAAAAGTATATCAATATATAGTCCTTATTGACCCCAAAGATCACAACCTTTGGGGTCAAGAATCATTTTTAGGTCCAAAAAAGTCACCCAAAATTGGCTTTAGGTTCAGGTTTGAACCGGGTTCGGGTAACCTGGGATTGCCCGAACCCCGAACTGAACTTCCGGTCCACTTTGGGTTCAAACCAGGTTCGGCTCCGGTTTGAACTGAACTTTGGCATCACTATCTGGATCGTTTGGGACATAGACTTTTCCTCTGTACAGGACCAAATCTTGTTCCATCAACTATTCTTCTGATCATAGTCATTTTGTTGGTGATCTTTTCAACTCTTCTACTGCTTTTACCACTGCCTCATCGTACTCTTTGCTTCGTCTGACCTTCTTGAGGATATCCTATTCTTCTGCTGCAATCAATGTGTGGCCCTGTTTCAAAGCGTTAATGGCAAAAAATTCAGGTTTCAGTAGAATCCTGTCTCTGTTATCATCTTCCCCTGTTTTAAGGTCCTTGCGTCTTGAGAGGAGATCAGGTTTTTGATTTTGCTTCCCGGGTCAGTGCTTGAGATCGAAATCATATCTTGACAATTCCAATGACCACCATGCTTGTCTACGGTTGAGTTTCTGTTGAGTCATGAAATATTTCAGATTATCGTGATCAGTTAGTATTTCGATCTTTTCATCTGCTCCTTCCAAGTGGTGTCTCCATTCATATAATGCTCACATGATCGCCAGCATTTCCCGGTCGTGGACATCGTAGTTGTGTTCGACATCATTCAAGCTCTTGGAGATGTAGGCACATGGGTGCCATTTACCATCATTGCATAGCATGCTCAGCACACCTCCAGTAGCGTATCCTGATGTGTCAACTTCTACACGTAGTGTATAGCACGGGTTTACCGCGGGTTTTTTTCCGGCTACCCGTACCTGTACCCATCAAAACTGTACCCGCATGGCGGGTCTGGGTATTATGAGGGTCCAGGTCCGGGTCTGGGCGGGTACTACTGTAGAACTATGTGTACCTGCCGCATGCCTGCAGCAGGTCTCTTGTGATTGGTACATGTAATAATATATACATGATAATATAAAATACTGAGCGGGTGAGCGTGCACTTGCTTGCTCACCTGCTCACTTGCCCACTCACCTGCTCTACTTGCTCCCTCACCCTGCGCACTCGCCTGCTCGCTTGCCCACTCACCTATTCCCTGCTCCCCGAGACCTTTTCTCGGGTGATGCGGCCTGGGTGATGCATTTGTGTCGTTGGTTGTCGGGTTGTGGTGGTGACGTGGCCTGGGCAATGTGTTTGCGTTGGGCGTGTTTGTGTTGGGCGGTGATGCCATTGACGTGGCCTGGGTGTGGGTGGTGATGTGTTGGCGTCGTTGGTTGTTGGGTGGTGGTGCCAGTGAGATGGCCTGGGTATGTATCAGGAAATCAGGGGGACACTGGTATATCCAGGCAGAGTTGACAATTGGTCAGCAGACTGCTAACCATCTGTAATGCCATAACTGGCCTTACAATCATATAATCAGTATTTCACTTTCTGAGCTGCAATTACAATATGTATTAATTATTTGAGAACATTCTCATATTGTATCAGGCTTCCAAGTGTTTGGCCTTTGATTATCAATGATTAAAATGAGACAGAAATTATTTCGGAACATGTCCACTTTGTATCAGGCTTGCAGGAGAATGACCATGTGTTACAAGTTGTTATCTTGACAGAGAAATTATTTCAGAAAATTCTCATTTATCACCAGGCTTGCAGGAGATTTCCCATGCATCACAAGTTGTTATCTTGACAGGGAAATTATTCCAGAAAATTCTCATTTATTACCAGGCGTGCAAGAGATTTCCCATGCAATACAAGTTGTTATCTTGAAAGGGAATTATTTCAGAAAATTCTCATTTCTTACCAGCCTTGCAAGAGATTTGCTATCTGTTACAAGTGGTTATTTTAACAGGAGAATTATTTGATAAATTCTCCATTTTTTACCAGTCTTGCAGGAGATTTGCCATGGCTACAGGGGATTGCAATAAACCTGTAATTAGTTTACTTCAATGCCATTTTTTTCAAGTCTGACAGAAGCTTGGCCATGGATTATTAGCCATGACAATCCAGATGAAATTATTCTGCCAAGATATCATTTCCTGCAGTCACAGTCTTGCAGGACAGCAATGTATTACCATGTCCACACATTTAATTATTTGAGCACATGATCATATTGTATGCAAGAGTTTGGCCATGGGTTACATGCAGTCACAACTGGGCTGCCATTATTTCTGAGATTTGTCACTTTTCACCAGGCTTTCAGGGATTGGGCCATTGGTTACATGCAGTTACAACCACAGTGATGATTATTGTCCCAGATTGTGTAGGTCCTCTATTCAAGATCTTGTAGCTTCTCACTCCCCAATCACCACATCATTGTTTAATACATGATTTTGATCATTTCAGGAAATTATCATTTATTATCAGGTTTGCAGGCCTTCTTTATCTTTGGATTGTTATATAGCTCTAGTTATTTCACAGAATGCTATCAGATCATCATTATCAGTCTCAACCGTGACAGGACTTGATTTAGCCTCAGATTAGTAATCTGAGGTGTGCATGGTCACGAGGTGCAGTGAATAGATCATATAGATAATTCAGAAGAAAAAAGAACATGAGGGCATCATGCTCATGCACAATGCCCTCATACTGCTTTTGTGAGTCCTGCTCCTGCTCTTCCACCACTGCTCCTCCTCCCCCGCTGTCCCACAACTCACCATTCAGGGGATGATGGTATGTCTCGGAGGTCGTGATACATCAGCGTCGTTGTGAGGTGGGTGGTGGGGATGCGCAGGCGTTGTTGTAAGTGAGTGGTGGTGGTGGTGGTGATGATGTGCCCCTTTGCTTTTATATGCAAGGGGCCTTCTCCCTGTTGTTTGAAAAGTAGTTAGTAAGATCCTATAATAAAAATGCACCCCGACGTGATGGCAGGGTGTTGTAAATGGGTAGTGGTGGTGGTGGTGATGCGTAGGCGGTGTCGTGAGTGGGTGGTGGTGGTAGGAGATGGCGGGGTGTGGGGGTGACACGTTGGCATCGTCGTTGTGCTGTTGGTGGTAATGAATGCGGACGCATTAGTGGTGCCGCCTCGCCTATCACTTGCGTTTGGATGGTAGATGACACTGTCGTTCATGTGGTTAGCAAGATTATCATCGATTATAAATAAAAACACAC
>QLPF01002585.1:516-15885 GCA_003314045.1 Hygrophorus pudorinus
GTATATATTTTCCTCCCTGTATGATATCATAGTGTACAACTAACTCCGATGCTACAAAGCCGCTGTGTTCGGTAGGAATTATATTAGTAGTGAACAAATTATTGCAGGGAAAACAAAACGAGTCTCGATTACATTCAAAGTCTATGTCCGGAGATGTGATTAAAATACAACCAACAAAGTTCTTTACCATACAGCCTGACATTCAACGAAAATATATTGGGTACTAGTTGAGACAGAAAATGTGGTTGCTGTTACATCCCTACTGGAGTAGGTTTGAAGCCTGTAACTGTACATCGTTAAACACATCACATACCACTGCGCCACTCGTGAAGGATAGGAGCCTTCAGTAAACTGCTTTCCTCGACCATCTTGCGAATCCTCTTTGAGGCAGTCTCCACCTCCTCCAGGGCCTTACGGACCTCTGTGACGTGTACCTCTTCATCTTTGGCTGCCAATACAGCATGTCGGTAAATTTCTTCGCACTTGTCAAGTTCACGTTTGACGACTTGCACTGAATCATTTGCAAGGTGTAGCATCGCATCAGCATCGGATTCGCTTCTCAAATAGTAGACCTTTGGAATGGTCTACATAAGATCAGAGACACCGAGTCAAAAAATATTCTGGGCATACCACATTTATTGATTCCAAAGAGCAAGGGAATGTCATTAAGGACAGGCCCGATAATTCGGAGGCCATTTCTCAAGGTGATGGGGTGTTCGCTGTCATGGGAAAGTTATCAAGTGAAAGGCCAACTTTATGAACATTGCGTTTCATAGGAACCTTATCCATAGAATCAAGATTGAATTCCCAAATTATTTACTGTTGCCGTTTGGGGTTATACATGTAAGTGCATGTAAGTCCAATGTCATGTTTCGAAAAGCCTTTCAATTATTTTACTTTCAGTCTGAATGCGGCATGTTAAGAAGCATGCCGGGACTGCTAAGATGCAGAGCATCAATCAATTATTGATCTGAAGAAGGTCGCCGTCACACGCACAAACCACTGTTTTGAGAGCATTAAGATCTTTTAAGAATTGAATTATTCAAATCAGCTACCAGGCCCATAATGTCTGACCCCCACAACAATCAGAATAGCGATCACTACCATGAACCTGCCAACGACTACTTTTCACGCCTCTTCGGCCAGGATCCCACCAACACCGAGCAAGTGGTTCGGTTCTATGGAGATGACCCCTCTCAGGTCCGCGTTCCCGACAATCAACCCATCCCTCTGCCCATGACCGGGCATCCCATACCCGCCGTTCTGTACAGTGCCCCCAGCACACGATACAATACCAGCGACTCCATTGGACGGTACGACACACAGCGGGAGGATGAAGCTGTGGAACCCATCATGCAGGATCTCTTTGGTGCCATGGAGCGCGCCTTTTGCCACCGAGTCAATCACAGTCACCCTTACCGCCCTGCCAATCATCGTTCAGAGTCGTCACCGTTGCAAGACGGAGGTGGAGAAAGGTGAGCGAGTGAGTTTGAGAAATGTTAATTATCTCATCGCACAACAGGCGTTTCCGCTTCTATCCAAACTGCAGACATAACTTGGTAGGATGAGGTCGAAATATTAGATAGAACATGGACACATCATAATAGGCAAATTGTAACTCGGATGACTCAAAACATTATGTTATGATAACTCAGATGGCAAGCACATTACGACCTACCCAGTAACCCGGTGTAGGCCGCTTCACGAGTACCAGTAACCTGATGTACACTAATGATGCAATGAGAAGATTATATTATGGAGATGTACCTGTGAGATGTCAGGAGTCATAGGATCGTTGATGTGGAAGCGAGATTACGAGCCGTTGAGAAGATAGGAGGTGAGAAGAGAAGATGGCAAGTTGACAGAGATGGCGAGCACATCGCAGCCTACCTAGTAACCTAGGCCATCGCGACTTGGATTTGATTGCGGAATTGACGTGTCATGCAAGGCTACGGTATTGCGAGCACATCAGCCTACCCAGTAACCTGGTGCAGGCCATGAGTGCATGGTAGCACTAGTAGTACTTGTCACGGTATTACTTGTCATGGTAAACGCAGCCTTCAAGCTTCCAAGTTCAGACTCAGCGTCAGACCTGCAAAAATGTGCTGAGTTTCAAACATCGCTGAAGTGGTTCAAGTTATTCGAGACAACTACTCACGCTGGAATTGTCACTGAGTTATTGGGGCAATTACTAGCCCAACGAATTGTCACTGAGTTATCAGGGCAATTACCAGCTCAACAGATTCACCAAGCTTCCAGTACTTCACTATCCACTTGTTGCAATCAACTCTATGCATCTCCGACTTATGGCCGACCCTTCCAGGCAAGTATTAATCCTACCGCCCGTTAACGACCTCCAAACTAATCCACTCTATCAGCCCTCATAATCTGGCTACCTGACTATGTTGTCATCGAGTTGTCGAGTCAACTACTCGCACTGGAATTGTCACCGAGTTATCGGGGCAATTACTAGCTCAACGGTTTCTCACCAAGCTTTCAGTACTTTACTATCCACTTGTTGCAATCAACTCTCTACTTGTGGCCGACCTTTCCAGGCAAGTATTAATCCTACCACCTGTTAATGACCTCCATAAACTAATTCACTCCATCAGCCCTCGTAATCCAGCTACCTGACTACGTTGTCATCGAGTTATCAAGTCCACTAGGGGAGCACTAGAATTGTCACCGAGTTATCAGGGCAACTACTAGCCCAACTGATTCTCACCACACCGTCAGTCTCCACGTTGCAACCAACTACCGGCCCTCCCTTCTTCAATGTGTCTAGGCTATGTTCAACAGTTCCCCTTTGAAAAGACCCTAGCATGCATTGGGTACCACGATATACTAACCTTTTCCATCAGGTTGGTGGGCTTGTCTTCATCTTCAATAGCCAGCGATTGTAGCGGATTTGTCAATTGGCCCAAGTAATGATATTCAATTTCGTATGTGTAGCCAACTACATAATTGCTCGTGCCTTATTCATCGCCACTCAAGTCAATTATCCACTGCACATCCATGGCGCATTCGTGGTACTGAAACCCCTCTGTTGTTGTTACCCAACAGCAGCAGCGACATTGCATAAACAGGGCCTTGAATTCCACCTCCAAGAGTCCAGGTCATCTGGTTGAGTCGAGGTGCAAAAGTTTGTCCACTGTGGTTTCCCTTATCCTCGCGAGAGGGTTGCACATGGGGATATCTCCCATAACTGCATCAATACCAGTTCAGGGGACCAAATTGGCTGAGTTAGGTACCCACTTGGCAATACCTTTGTTTTCACCAATGTCAGGCCGTTGATGTGGCCCAGGTTGGGGATAGCAGTGTCGTCTATCAGAATAAATGTCAGAATACAACCAACCTGGCCCATTGTGAGACAAGTGGCTTACTGTCGACGTCGTTCGAAAGATCTATAAGACTGAAGATGTCTAGAGCAGACATATTGTCGCATTTGGATGAAAATCACAAACATTTTATAGCCATTTTTCATTATTTTTCGAGGAATAACATCGAGACCTGTCAATCTCGCCCATCAAGATTGACCGTTTGGGGAGTAGACCCAATCTGAGCTACCTAGGTCCATATCTCCGTGACAAGATTCGTTCCCACACAATGTTTGCATACAGTGTTCAATCATCTACGTCTACCTACCATTGCGTCCGACCCTTTACATCTGCTTACCGTGTGTCTATGGAATCGCCAAGGACAGTGGCCACTTATATGTGTGGCTGCAGGAGGTATTTTTCAGGCCCTGGTCTGCTCAAATTCCATAAACATACTTGCAAGTCTAGCAAAAGAGTCCTACAAGAGGCTCTGACAAAAGCCAAGGCACTTTGGGACAGGAGGAAAAAACCACGTGTGGACTCAAGGTTGCCTGGCTCCTTGGAAAACTTACAGATTGAAAGTTGTTGTGAGGCGGGCATGGCAGGTGTACTAGTACCGGAAATTGTATGTGTCTTCAACCGATGGATAATTAGTTGCAGGCCGTAATACTCCAAATTTTCAGGCAGGCGCCGTGGGACAGGTCAAGAGGCTACCGCAGTATGTGTTATGCTCTTATGAACTGGGAAGTTACCTGATATCCAATCCTCCCAGGAATCTACTGTTGATGAAAATACATCTTCTGTGGACTGTAGGCCACGTCGGATGAACCGTCGACTGCCGGAACGTCTCCGAGACGTACTTCCACAACCTCAGCCACCACTGCCGCCGATCTGCCGTATGCACTAAAAAACTTTGTATATCTTCTCCCGCTGACACTCCGAACCAGTTCTGTCGTCTTCAACTCCTGGCCTATTGCCTGGTTATCCCAGCCAGTCACTTGGCTCTCATGTTCGTCAATGCTTTTCAACCCCTCGAAATCTGTTCGGACTCTTGAGGAGATTTTATTCTGTGGAGCTGCCATCTCATGATCCGGAGGCGATTCTGACTTTGCAAGATCTCTCGGAGTTTCCCGAAAGTGCAAGCATTCCTCTGGCCTCAAACGGTGGCAATGGTCTATTTTATCCGTACCCAAACCAGAGCTCGTTCAGTCTAGGGGAGTGGTATTGGAATGACGGTATACAGAAATCCCAGGAAAGCTTCAAGGAGCTTCTCAGTGTCATTTCTCACCCTGAATTCTCACTGGACGATATTTGCTGAATGAAGTGGTCTGACATCAACATTGCATTGGGGGCCAATAATTTCGATGATCATGACGAAAATGAATGGTCAGACAAAGATTCCGGGTGGGAACGAACACAGATATTGATCACCATACCGTTCCACCATCGCACGAAAAATCCTGGCGCCCGAAGTCATGTAATATTTAAACTTTACCACCGTTCTCTTGTCTCTGTTATCAGAGAAAAACTTGCCAACCGAACAGACAACGAACATTTTCATTATGAGCCTCATACAGAGAGTGAACAAGTTCATGTCCATGGTGAACTTTATACATCCTCTGCATTCCAAAAAGCCCACAGCCAGCTTCAAGAACTTCCAGGAAAGCCTGGTTGCAAGTTACCTCAAGTGATTACTGCCTTGATGTTCTGGTCAGATAGGACCCACCTCACATCCTTTGGAAACGCCAAATTGTGGCCTTGCTACCTTTTCTTCAGGAACGAGTCTAAGTATCGGTGATGTAAGCCATCAAATAATCTATGCGATCACATTGCATATTTCCAGAGTGTAAGATCTTGCTTGATGTTCCTGATGTATTGGTAGCTAATTTAGTCCTTAGATTCTGGATTCATTCAAAGATTTCACTGCAGAACATGTTGGTGGAAAGGGCCTGAGGGATGTAATCATGGCACACTGCCACTGCGAGGTATTTCATGCACAGTGGCAAGTTTTACTTGATGATGACTTCATTGAGGCCCACAAGCACGGTATCGTGATACAATGCTATGATGGGATCCTTCAGCGATTTTATCCAAGAATATTTACATACTCTGCGGATTATGCTGAAAAGTAAGCCGGACAGATCGCATGAGTCATGCGGACCTACTGTAAACGTACATAGGGCCAAATACCTCTGCAGCTTTTGGCTCTAATTGTGTACCGCTGGCAGAACATTTTTCTCTGTGGTCAATTATGGCCATCCTCTGCTTTATGGTGTGGTATCACTATACTCCCTAGTCGTTTATATGGTCAGTTTTCACTATTTGTTTGAGGTGTCATTGATATGGTCTTATTGCACCGTTAGTTGTCTAATATATTTGTTGCCGGTATGGTCTGAAATCACTGTCTCCTGTTTATGGTCAGTCTCTACTATATGTGTGGGGTGCCAATATAGTCTGACTTCACTATACTCAACTTACAGTCAGGTTCTACTATATGCGTGGGGTGCCAATATAGTCTGACTTCACCGTACTCAATTTGCAGTCGAGTTCTATTGCCGACTCGGGTGTGGTGAAATCACTGTTTCCCATTTATGGTCAGTCTCTACTATATGCACAGGTGCCGATATAGTCTGACTTCACCATGCTTGACTTACAGTCAGGTTCTACTATATGCCTGAGGAGCCAATAGGTCCCTCAGTCCCTCAGCATCTTCTCTGTGTGTTCATGTGGCGTTCCTTTGATGGTGAAGTCTTTGTTCCTCAATGACAAACCATGGTGACATTTGTTTTTCTCTTGCTTCATCCACTTATAATGCTTGTCATGCAAGATGACTTCAGCACCTGTGTTAATCCAACCTGTTCCAAAATCACTTGCCGCGCTTCCCACTTTGTCTCGATATATATCTATCCTCCGGTATGCTTATCACCCTTGTCACAAACACATCTCCAAGTCATTCCTCTATAGACTGAATACAAACAGCCTTCTATATGCACAGGGCCCTGATATGGTTTCATTTCACCATACTGAACTCATGGTCAGTAGTGATTGACGCAGGTCTACTGTGGGTATTTCTCATGGACCTGCACCCACACCCGTCAAAACCCATACCCACTCTGACAGGTCGGGTATTGTGCAGGTGTAGGTGCGGGTTACGGACAGGTATTGCAGGTACACAACATATGGCACAAAATAAGGTAACTATACAATTGAGTCCCAACCAGCAGGCAGTACCTCCACATCACCAATCTCCTCTGGCAGCACAGTCACAGCCATTATGTCCATGTCTTTCACAAATCCATGCCTACTCCAGCCACCCAGACACATAAGCATGCACATCGATTGCACAGAGAGCCAGTTGCGGACATGGGAGAGAAGGATACGACCTTGACTAAATACACGTTCAACGTCGACCGACGTGGCTGGTATTATCAGTTAGTGTTGTCATATGAGTATCCATATTAACTTACCCAGAACAGCAAGGTAGTCAAGGGCCATTCTTGACAAACACGGGTACATCGTTCTCCTCTCTGTCCACCATTGCAGAGCATCGACGACATGTTCTGTGTCAGTACCAAGATACCTGTCTAGCTCATCACGAAGCTCTGTTGTTTCTGGTGTGGAAAGAGTGGGTAAGTCATCAAATATATTTTGAGATCTAGACTATGATACATTATATTAGAAGTCTGTTTGAATTAATAAACTAAATAAGTACCTTCGGTAAATCTGTGACCGGTGGTGGGACATCCAACCCGGGTCTAGATGCATATGAACACATGTATTCATCACGGACAATGGCCTTGGTGGCTTCAATCCACTGGGGTTCCCATTTCATGGACTCGAAGTACTGTAGTTTATGGTGGGGATGTAGGACTTTGTTGTATTAGTATGTAGATACTAGTATAATTGTACGATTTGTACGTACCCATGGCAATCCTGTAAAACTCCGAATCATCTGTTGTATTGTGGTAACGATTGAGGGTTTTCCTGCCAATCATGAGTGACGCCTGAATTGAAGACTGGTACCTTGGATTGAGTGCATCCATTGTGAGCCTTTGGTCAATATGGTCCATGGCTGGAATGACGGTAGCGAGATTTGAAGTGGAACAAGAGAAAAACAGAGAGGCATCTTTAAAAATCTGAGGAAGGAAGAGTCCAGACACGAGTTGAGACAAATCAGTTTTGAGTTGATGTTTCCATAGTAGGTCGTTGGCAAGGTGAGGCACGCACATTCGTTCAAGTTATTATTGTTATCAGTAATCAATTATTTTTAAGTTAAGTAATAAACACGCACCTTCAGCACATCCTGCAGCTGGGCCGCAATCTCCCAATCCTCTGCGTTCAGCTCGAACTTACACAGTTTCAAAGCTCGGTCGCCACTGATCTCGTCAATGGCTGCTCGGTATTCAACCGCGAATACCAGCATGTCGAAAGTCGAATTCCAACGGGTTATGACATCGCGTGGCATCATTCGGCTTGACATCTCAAACTTGTCGAGCGTCCCAAACCACACCGGGAGTATAAGTGTGGTCGAGTTCTTCATTGCGTATGATAGTTTACGAAGCTATGGAACATTCAGAGTGAGTCCGATGTGCTATTAATTACAAGACTCACCTTAGCAAGTACCAATTTCACAGGTCAAATACTTTCATCCAATTCAGCCCTCTCCCACTCCGGCATCTCCTCATATTCGTCAACCAAATCTTCCACATCATCATCATCTGTGCCATCCTCCAGATCCAAATCTCCATCATCCATGCCTTCGTAATCCAGCTCCTGTGCTAAATCGGCCAACTCTTGATCAGCGGCATTCAATGCCTCATCTGCCTGCGATTTTGGTAAGTCAAACTGGTGTATTATACTTCTTGCTATCAGATTTAAGATGTGCGTGAAGCACTGTGTTCGATTGGCAGCACCCGGAAAGGCCTGGAGGATATCACCTAGCTCCGCAATCATGGTATCGTTTGGTGACGCATTGTCACAGGTGATACTGAGGATCTATGAATATCTGGTGAGTAACTGTTGCAAGTTGGAATTCACCTTATCCGAGATCCCGAAATCGTCCAACATCTTTGCAAACGCTGCTGCAAGATTGACTCTGGAGTGTGATTTTGCCACCTCCACAAGGTCCAGCAACAAGCAGATCGGTATGCCATCCATCTCAAAATGCACCGTCACGGCGATTAGTGCCTTATGATTAGGAGATGTCCATGCATCGGTTCCGAAACTCAAGGCCCCCTCGTGGTCCTAGAGCATCTTCGCAATGTGTTTGCACACCCTCACAAAGACTTGTTTGACATCTCGAGATACTGTGCGGGGTGAAGGTATGTAGTACTCCGGCCTTCCCGTTTTCATCAATTTTTGAAATCCTCGATCCTGAACGATCTCAAAGGGACGTATACTTTCTGATACCCAACGGACGATCTCGGCACTGTTGCAGGATGTCAGTTACATGGTAATGGAAACCAAGTGAGGTGCTCACCAAGACTCTGTCTTCGTGTGTTGACAATGCGAGTAAGTCACTTTCCCTTTCCCCTTTCTCTCAAATGCAGCCATGAGTGACTGGGCATTTAGAGCACTTCAAATGGTTATCTCGCGAACCTCATCTGCTGTCTTTGCATTGTCTGCAGCCTTCACCACATCATCCCCCCAGCATTTCCTCGCATGCTTCCGCATGTTGCTAGTGGAGTTAGCATCCTTCTTGTCAAGGTAGCGACGGACATCTCGCGATTGGTTCAAGCAGTTCTTTGCAGCACAGTGGAAGGTATGGCAACAACGCTGGTCAACATATTCAATTGTAGGAACCGATCCGAAAAAAGCATAAATTGGTGCAGTCCATTCCTTCGCATGTCGTTCTACACCGGTAAACTTATTATGGCTGGTTATTCCAATAAAATGGGTAAGCTTACTGAGTTCCTCGTCAGGATCCTTGTCATCTTGCTCAGCCTCCTCGGCAGGAGCTTTCATGGTAACATCACCTTCACCATCATCGTCAGAGTTAACCATTATTGCATCATTTGATGCATCAAGTGTGCAACCAATGTGCGAGGGAGTGTCATCATCCTCGTCACTTACAAATGCTCAGCGAGATGGGCCTCGAGATGGGCCTTCACTGACAGAGAGAGGTGGGGAGGTTCCGTGTGATGAGACCACTCTGGATGATGAGGTCTTCAAGGACAATATTTTTCTGGCAGTCGTAATCTTTGCTTTGGACGATTTTGCAGTGAGCTTGGCAGAGGTCACTCGTGTTTAGGGACCTTCACGAGTCCAGGTCACCCATGGGTAACCATGGGTTGAGCTGTGGGAATACCTGTGGGTTATGCTACCCATGGGTCAGGTACCCGTTTCCCACAGCTCATCCCGGATCTGGATTTGGGCATTTTCGCTTGCAAGTACCCACAGGTATTGCCCAATATTCTATGTTTGTTTTTCCCTTTCAATTTCAAACACTAACCTTCTAATTTACTTCAGGAAATGTTCGAAAAAATCATTATCTATAGATGTCATTGATAAACAGCCACAAACAACACTCCTACCGTGACAACCAACTAACAACTGCTCGAGAAAGCAGTCACCGTGGGCCACATAAGTAAGCACACATATATCTGTCAAAATAACTAATATATTCTGATCATACAGATAAAATTTTACTAGTAAATACTCGAACGCGAACGCAAATGCGAAAGGCCACGTCACCGGCCACCATCACCTCGTCTCACACACAAATGCGAGCATCCGCATCACTGCCCAACACCACGGCTCTTTTGGCAAAGACAGCAGGGATGTGTCACCCCCATACCACTCCACGCAGGCGATCCAGCCTGACAAGATGACAGGTAAGTACCTTGTATACATTCCCATAATACTAATCTATTCTAATGCAGATCAACTACACACCCAACCTCCTGAATGTGAACCCAACAGGCCACGTCATCAGCCCTCTCACATGCACACACAGCAGGACATGGCATCCACCACCACCCATCTTCTCGAGCACAAACACAAACACGAGAGGCCATGCAGGCTGGATAGTCCACACCGGCCACATCATTCAACAGCGAGTGAACGGGCGCATCGTGACGTGTGCATGGGTTCCTCGGACGGGGGGGTGAGTTTGGGTTTGCGGACGAGGATGATCAGACAATTGCAGCTCGTTCACGTCCCAGGCTCCACCACCACCCACACTCATCAGACAACCGCTGCCCACATGTCTTGCATGCAAATGTGAGATGACTCGGGAGCGTTTGCGTTACCACCCAGCACCATGCCATCTCGTGCCCGACCGCAAGACAGTATGTATTAAAATACACCTAATAAAAATGATATATATTGTCAAATCGAAGCAAAGATACCTGTAAGTACCTGATACTCATCCCGCAGGTATTTGACCCGCGAGTCAGTGGGTACCTGACTCACAGATCCGGATCACCCAGTGGCTGAAACCCGCCGGATCTGGGTATCAGTTCTGGAAAGTCAAATACCCATGGGTTCGGATCCGGATCACCCATGAGTAGGTCCCTACTCGTGTTGTAGGTGCATTTTTTGGGGCTTTCTTTGTAGCGGCATTCTTTGCAGAGGCTTTCTTTCCAGGTGCCATGGCGGATTAATGGATAGGATAGTGGACAGGACATAGTTTATGTATGCAGAAACACGTAGCACAGGCATGCTCGCCTCATTTTTTTCGCATGTACATCCTCATTTTTGTAGGTCACACCCACATGAAAACCCACCGACCCGGTGTCCGGGTACAGGTCGGGTATGGATAGGTAAATTCCAACCCGTACCCGTACCCGCAATGACCCATACCCGTGATCCATGCGGA
Source organism: Hygrophorus pudorinus (assembly GCA_003314045.1). NCBI lineage: Eukaryota > Fungi > Basidiomycota > Agaricomycetes > Agaricales > Hygrophoraceae > Hygrophorus > Hygrophorus pudorinus. Next base: position 11,653 of record QLPF01002585.1, read on the forward strand.
TTGCAAAACCTGTGCCGATCACTAACGGTCAGTCTCTACTATATGCGTGGGGTGCCGATATAGTCTGACTTCACCATACTCAACTTACAGTCAGGTTCTACTATATGCACGGGGTGCTGATATGGTTTCATTTCACCATACTGAACTCATGGTCAGTCTTTACTATATGCGCAGGTGCCAATATGGCTTCATTTCACCATACTCGACTTACAGTCAGTCTCCACTATATGCGTGGGGTGCCGATATAGTCTGACTTCACCATACTCAACTTACAGTCAGGTTCTACTATACTTATGCATGGGGCGCTGATATGGTCCGACTTTGCCATACTCAACTTACAGTCTGTTTCCACCATATATGCAGAGCGTGGTCATGGTTTTTTACATTGTCATTCCATTGATCTATTGTATTCAAGTGCTGGGGAGTAATAATTAGTAAATAATATTGGTGTGTTGAAGCAAAGCATTTACTTGTGTTAAAATCCCATCCGGTGAATCTGATGGCGGTTCCAAATGCACAGATAAACCTTGGTATAGATGATGGCTCGGTCCTGGGACATATAGCTGACCAATTTGCGAATTTTGGCGATACCACTATTGCCGCACTCTGCTGCACTGGAATTGATCATCTCTAACCTCGGATCAACATCGGAATAGTTTGAGAGGAACACTACAGGGAAACACTTTGTGTGTCCTTTGGCGTGAAACCTGTCGATTAGGAATAAGGTGTCGGCAAAGAAAGTGGGTTCTCTTGTCATGCAGTAAGGCCCCAGGGCACAAGCAAAGTCATACACCACCCTTTTTGGAGGTTTGTCCCACCTTGTGATTATAGCAGAGAAGACATCATTGCGACCTTCACCATGGGGGATACAGTGGAAGCCATAGCATATGCTATGCGTGCACCATGCACACATGATGCCCCCTGTAAGCTGCCGCTCACCATACTGCGAGTAGAACTTAGAACATTTAGCACCCCGTTTCCCCCCAATTTCCCCCCTCACATCATGTTGCAATCCAGGGTATTTTGGGCAATGTCGAATTTGGGGCATACCATAACAGCATCCACTCTGCCGGTGTTAGATGTCGGCATTTAACAGATTCATGAACACAATGTGACCCACCTTAGACCAATGGACCGACTCCTCATGAAAATCCTTCGGTGGTAAATCATGTACCGTCAATGCTTTCAGTATTGTGCTCCCTCGCACGTAAATCCATCTGCACATTGTGAGCACTGATTGTTCATACTCGTGGAACACTGATTGTTCATACTGCAATAAATCATATAGTGCGGGAACATCAATGAGGGCAGATGCGTGCTCTTGAGAGGGAAGCTCATTAAATAGCCTGAGTTTCACAAGTGCCGGTCATGTCGTCATCTGTAGCACAGACTCTTCTGCGCTGATCTGGGTCTGAAGGTCAGTTCAGGAAATGAGTAATACATATGTGCACCTACCTGAAGAAAAAGCCTACTGTAAACTCCTGGAACTGGCACACTCGTCACAGTTCTTAGTCCATAGCACTGGTTGAACACCTCTGCCAACCCCACATCCACAGCGGCAAGTTTACCATATGCCAAGGGAATTGCCTCCAAGCGGCTGAATAAGTCCAACTTGGCCCTGTTCTCAGCAGCCAGTTCGCGTCAACCAATGGTTCTCTCTGTGTGAGTTTCGCCATCCACATCGTCTTCATCATCAGCATCATCACCCTTGTATTCCCCCTCAACCACACTCGCCTCCGCCCCCACATTACTTTGAGTGGGTACCCGTGATTCCGCTAGCACAAATGATGGACCCGTAAGAACCTTCCAGACCAATTTCCTCAAGGCCTTATCAGGTAGCAGTTGCTGACACCACAAGTACCAAGCTTTGGTGTGTGAGGGAGCACTGTCGTGAAGAATGGTCAGTGGATGCAAAGTTGGTAAAAGATGCTTGCGGTTAAAAGCTAGAGTCACACCATCCCAGATGGTGTTTTCTGGAGATGGTCCACAATGAGGGCATTTCATATCCCCCTCTAGATATAAGAGTTTGGCATATGCAAACCATGCAGCTCAAAACATCTGCTCGCTCACGAATGGGGTGCCTGAACTGTGATTCTGGTACCGTCGAGACACAACTGCCACCCATGCAACAAACGGAGTTTCGGACGTGGTGTATGCGCTCATATACTCATCTAGGAGATCGTGTGTAAATAATGTCCGATTGTTCAAGTTGAAAAGCCCAAGGTCACAGCAATCAGGGCCAACAAACCGCCGATGACAAGATATACACGCCTGTAGTTCAATGATACTGGAATATGATCCAGCCAATGTATATATTGTGCAGGATTGTTGGCGTATAGGTAGAGCAGCAGAGTACAGGGTCCGAGGGTCTAGGCAGCAGCATGATGAAAGTGGTGTAAGAGGAATCAGAACTGGTGCAGATTGCAATGGTGGTGGGCGCGTGAGGATGTGCGGATTGCTAGGGAGTGATGCCCATAACAGCGGTGGAACCATCAAGTAAGAGACAGCATTCTCAGCCTGAACATGTCACACTAACGAAAACATCAGCAGTGAGCACCAAATGTCATAAGAATATTCGACCTACCTCTGTGATCCACAGCTGCTTCTACCGTGATGCTGACGTTGTCATCCATAGCCATTGGATCTACTGTCATCAACTTCTGAAAAAGATGGCAAGCTATTGTAATGTGCGCGCAATTTGCAGTGGGATCCTTATTGCATGACCATGCTCCAATTCCTATGTCTAGGCCATTGTGGATAATAATAGCATGTGCCCTGAGAGACCTCTGATTGGGTGATGGCACAGAAAAATAGTTCGTGAATGTGTCGTCCTGCCCGCATTGTCTAGCAAATAGTATTGGTGACCGCTCCTTGACATCGTCAATAGCAAGCATCAGTTTAACAGAATAACAGAAGATAAGTACAATCTCTTGTGCTCACCTTGATCAAATGTTCCATCGTCTGGGAACCTCTCTTCTCAGTACTCACGGAGGAATTGTATGTGAACGCAATCTGCATTGGGACTGTTGGACTTTGTGTATGGGCAAAGACACGATATCACAACCTCTTGCCCGATCCTTATCATTTGAAGGTGGTACCATGCATTCTGATACATTATCAGCATCCTCTTATCATGATTTGTCTTTGATCACTTACAGTACAGGTTTTTGTTTGTGAACATGTAAGGAATCTATAATTCCTTGTTACTTTCATTAATCTCTTTATCCTCTTATTATTTCATTATTTCATTATCTTATTGTTATTATTTACCGCGGACACATGTGCCAAAATATATACACGTACAAACAACTGTATAGTACGCCATCTGCGTCGCATGATAACGATACTTAACTACTACAACCCTCATAAAAACAGCACATACATTCATTACCCAAATACATTGATTTGGATCTGTGAATAGTGCACAGTGAGTACAAAGTCTTTAACTATCTCATTCCCACTTGTATTAGGGCCTTAACTAGCCCTACATGAGTTTATAGAACCCCACCCAGTCGACACGAACAATGTTCTCGAGATCTGGTAGAATGGTGCTATATCTGCCAGTACAGCATCCACAAAATCAAAATAACCAGCTGGCTGGAGATTGCCTGTTAGCTCTGGCTCCGCTTCCCGAGGTGAGCTTCCCTCAGCCCCCCAGAACATCTCTTCTGAAAGTTCACGGGTTTCTATCAGTGGGCTCCACTCCTTGTCTACGCACTTTCTCTTCTGCCCATGTCCAAATGCTCTAGAACGATTGATGGGAGTTATTGCAGCCATTGGTGCCGACAAATCCTGCAATTTGACTGGTGAATCAAGCAGCAAATTGATGGCATTTGGGGACACTGGTGGTGTTTCCAGGCACATAGCAGGTGAGTTTGGCAGTAGCGACATGAAATGAATGGAACAATAATTTTTTATTTACTACATACTAGTTTACATGGTCAGTCTCAACCATACGCCCCAAATTACTCACCCCAGGCTATCTTAAACCCCCACATTATCCACTCAATGGTGATGATTTCTCCAAAGAAACCCTCACATCCCTCACGCAAGCCATGTCGTTGTCGCAAGTGCCCTGACAATCCTTTGTGTCAAGAATGCGAGCACACTCCTGCTGGCAGGATATACCTGCAGGGCCTTGTAAGGTTAAATGTGCATCACTCAACCATCTATTCTTCATTCCTCCCTGAAGGGAGGCATATTTATATACATAGAAAACCACCCCACTATCAT
>QLPF01002597.1:0-14977 GCA_003314045.1 Hygrophorus pudorinus
TGGCTTGAACAAAATACAAAACCGATTTTGAATGCCAGAAGATTACATTATGACTAGTAATTCAAAGTAGAATATCCTCCTAATTTAAGTACTAGCATTTATCAACCAAGACTGAACACTATTTTGGCCTTAGCCAAGCCAAAACCCGCCAGCTTACCCACAAACCCGCCACAAACCCACTAAAAGACCCGCAACCCGCGCCACGGGTACGGGTGCGGGTTGACTCCCAGACACCCGCGGGAGTACCCGTGTTACAGCCTAGTGGGGAGTTGATGGTTTCAGGCAATCAGTGGCCCACCTTTCTGTATCATGGGGACAACTATGACCTGGAAGATCCATGGAACGGTCTTTTTCGTGGCACTACACTTATTTCGGTGAATTCTGTCCTTATTTAATTATCTGAAATGCTGATCACATTCCAGGCATTTAAACATATATTTACATCTCCAAGCTCTGTTGACAAAGAGCCCAAAGTGATTCATTCAGGTAATGCTCGTATTCACAGGGTGATGCGTGTGACACCGGCTTCAATCACTTACATTGCTACTCAGATAAATTTTCGGTGGCTTAAATCCCCTGGACTAATCAAACATTTTTGTCTAGGTCCGCTTTGCATTGAGCTCTTCACCCGTGTTTTCGAGAACAGATACAGCCATGGACTCAGAGCACTTTTACAATTCTATTTTGGATTTGTTTGATGATGTTGAGGAACAAGAAGAAGTGAATGATCTTGTCGTCTGGTGGAACCGGTAAGGAATACTGTGCTTTCTTTAATGAGCCCAGCTGAATCTCTAAACTTAGACAAATCTTCCCTAGTTACTCTTCAGCACAACATCCCACCTACAAGAATAGTGCCCTGGCCAGAATCAAGGAAAAATGCACGGCAGCGAAAGCAGCTGAGAACAGCGGCAGGCAGCCATGATAAAATAATGTTTGGCATTACATATATGTATATCAATATAATCAATTTTGCAGTCGAAGATTGAGACTTTATGTTGAGATTTACCAATATTTGGGTCCTGCTCAAGGGAATATCTTTCTGAGAGCTGTGGCCATAAATATCATTCTGGTTGTTCTGGCAGTTTCTGCAAACATCATCTTGAATTATAATACCAGTTGCACTAGTCCTAGCCAATCAATATTGGGGTCCTGCTCAAGGGAATATCTTTCTGAGAGCCATAGCCATAAATATCATTCTGGTTGCTCTGGCAGTTTCCACCAACCATAGCTAGTATTTTAAGAACATTTATTAATTGCACAAAGCTATCACTATGACATTGTACTGATATGGCAAGGCAACACTGGCAAATCTGAAGACAACTGCCAATGCCACCTGGCATTATAAAGCCAGATAAATATGTTGGTTTTGTGTCAGATATCATCACCTAGACATAACTTAACAATATGTATCGCTTTGTGTAAGCTTGTGATTTCTACCAACCAAGCCTACATATATCTGGCCTTGAAAGGGAATGTGTAAGAATAATAGATATTATAGATATTTAATGTCTTTTAAGGCCAGAAAAGGCTTTGTCATATCATCCTCAATTCTGTGATGCTGAATCGTTTAAGTGAACTGGTGGCAGTCAGTTGATTTTTGGAGATTTCTAGAGTAGTGGTGTGTTTGGAGGGAAAGGAATAGTTTTTGATCATTTTGGATATTTATATTGTGCCAGCTTATCCTGAATTTCCTGCACTCAATCAAGGTGCTCAAGATTTTTGCATGTTGTAACACATGCATGCAGCAAATGATAGTTTTGAATCATTACAGATTTTGACCAAACCCCCTCTCTAGGGTCGGTAGTATTCAGTCAATCAGACCCCCCTCTAGGGTCAATCTTCCTTTGTGGTAGTTTGAAATTGTTCTGGATATGTTTGGCAATTGGGGAATTTGGGCGAAAAAAGGTTTGAAAATTTGTGTGTAAGAGAGGGACATGATATTCAGCTTTGCCATTGGACTTCATCTTCACCTTTGTCTTCATCTTTGTCTTTGGCTTCGCCTCATACTCATTCCTTCCTTCATTCTTTCTATTTCTTCTATACTTCTATACTCCCTCTCTACATTTGCTCATCTCAAGCTGCATGGAAAACCTCAATCCATTGCTGAAGGCTAAACCCTGAAAAAAAAAATGACCAGGGAAATGCTCAACCAATAGTCAGAAGCTATGTGATGATTTCAATTTTTGATCAAATTCGGTATAGGAGTGGTAGCATTTCATAGTGTGGATTGATCTAGTTTATCTTTTTGTCATTTCAGACACTTCTCCAATCAAGGAGGTACACAAGATTGGTTAAGTCTGCCTCATTTGGTGCATCTGGCTTCCTAATCAATAACTAGAAGGTAACCTTCATCTGGTTGGGTACAGGTCTCAGTATTTTCTTTCAGTGCATCTGACTTATAAATGACTGACAGTCTCATCCTTGAGCACTCCAGTAAAACATAGTTTTCTATCGTTTTGGATACAGGTTGATGATAGCTTCATGTGACATTATAATCACAGTGAATTCATACTTCATCAACAAATTTAGGGTTACATCGTCACAGATGGTATCAGGAACAGTGGGTAGTTTTGAGTCATCCTGGACTATGGCTGTTCAGCCCGTGTTTGTCACTAACTCAGGATCTGAGCAGTAATAGTTTCATGTCATTTCAGACCATCACTTGTCATCAACATTGGCTTCCTAACATTGACTTCCACAACAAATAGTTTTGCATCATTTCAGGCATGGAGAGGGCGTATATCGTCGATGGTGATGGCATAGTACAATTGATTACCACAAGTGATAGTTTAGAGTCATTTCAGACAAGTACGAGGGGTTGAGCAGTTTACTAACATGCTGGGGTCACGAGTGTGTCCTATGCTTGCTCCAGAACATAGTTGACAGTCAACACAACTCATAAAGAGGCTCATGCCAAACTAGCGGTTACTGGGCTATGATGGGAGAGGACGAGGAGGAGAGTGGTTGTTGACTTGTACTCTTGAGACCACTGCACCTGAGACTGCTATGTCTCCCAGCACACATGCAGGGCAATTGCCCAAGCACTTTATGGCACATTGAAGGGGGTCAGACTCAATGTTACCCCACATCTCAAGTGCACCTGGTGGATTTATCTGCCCAAATCAAACAACGGTGGGGGAGGTGCAGGATAATCAGTTTAAGCAAATGTAGGTAGTGTTTTGTACACATAGCGGTCTAGTAGAACAAGGGGAATATCCATAAGAACAATAGTCTTGAGTTATTGTACAACCACCGAGCAAAGGTGGGTTTTTTATCGAAATTCTTGTTGGAGTATTGTGCCCAGGGTGAAGATGGCATAAGGAAATCAATGAATGAAGGCTGCCTCATTCAGCAGATCTGCCAGACATAACAAGAAGGTAATATAAGAAGTGAAGGGGGGATGAGGGTGGCAAGTGGGGGTAGAAATGAGGATAGGGGATTCTGTGATGAGTGATGGATGAACCAAGTGGTTTCTGAGGGTAACGATAACAGAGAGGGGCATGTTTTGTTACTAGCAGCAGAGATAGATGTTACTTGCGACTGATCCAATTTGATCTCAAAAGATTGTCCTATTGATGTCAAAACACCAATATGTCCATAACTTCTCAACCACTTGTGTCTATTTTTATAAATCAGGGATCATGTTGAAGGTCTTTGAGAGACAAATTCAATGCAGGTAAAACAACAGGAATATGCAGGAAGACAGTCGAGATCAGCAGGGTACAAGGGGGGGGGGAAATGGTAAAGTGAGCCTTTTCACATCGTGCTTAGGATAAAGGAAGTGGAGGGGGATCACAGGCCTATTTTGTGCTTATGCAGTAGATAGAGGGTGGTAAAGGGGTTGAAATAAGAAGAGTAGAAGGGGAGGATTAGGATTAAGATGATTAGTCTGTTATTCTGTTAGGGTGACACCAAATACAATGAAGTATTGATCTTTTTATAATGATATAAGATTATGGTGTGAAGTAAAAGGGTTAGAGGTGAAGGAGAAGAGGGAAAGGAGAGGAGGGAGGTTGCCAGAAGGCTATCTTAGAAGGAAGCCCCATTAGACATGGTGGTAGTCCTGAGATAACAGATTGGAGAGTCTGTTACTTGTTTATTGCAATATATATTAAATGGTATAGTGGCTGTGTACTATTACATTTGGACATGAATTGGATGTGCTGTGCTTGTAGGCAATGGTCAGGTAATAATATACACAGTATGAGAAAGAAAGGATATGTGAAGAAAGAGATATATTATATAAGGGTGATTATTAAGCATGAGGTTGGTGTATGTTTGTGAATTAAGATGGCAGGGTAGCCTTATGATCGAAAGGCTATGGGTAACATCAGGAAAACCTCAAAATGCTTGAAACTGCTTGAAACTGCTTATGGTGCTTGAATGGCTTGACCTCAGCTTAAGCACTTTCAAGCACTTTTAAGCAATCTAAGCTTATTATTTTTATTTTACAAAATATATCAGTAAGCTCATCAAGCTAACTCAAGCCAGCCAAACATATCAAGCATTGTGTAAGCACTTTTAAGCAATTAACTTTTAACTTTTAAGTGCTAAAGCCTTCAAGTTGATGTGTACTACTCTACTGAGCTAAAAAGCAACTCATACACATCAATCACATAAGCAAGATTAAGCTCATTAAGCTACTAAGCTACTCAAGCAAAAATAAGCACTCAAGTGAGTTTAAGCATATTTAAGCAATTCATGATTTGACTAATTTTTTCAAGTTGGAAGATATTGCTAAGTCACTCAAGAATGGTAAGCACAGTAAGCACTTTTAAGTATGGTAAACATTTTTAAGCACTCTAGGTGTGGTAAGCATGGTAAGGTCCAGAAGCACTTTTAAGCACTCTAAGCACTTTTAAGCACCTAAGTGTGGTAAGAATGGTAAGTGTGGCAAGTATTTTAAGTGCAGTCATTGTGATAAGCATGATAAGCATGGTAAGCACAATAAGCACTTTTAAGCACTCTAAGTGTGGTAAGTATGTAAGTGTGGCAAGTATTTTGAGTGTGATAAGTGGAGCTCTTTACACTGGCCCCTAGATTCCAGGTAGGACTACCAGGAATCCAGCGGGAATGACCAGGAATCCCACTGGAGTCCAGCTGGAGTCTCAGTCCTAGTTTAACCCAGCCAAATTGTGAAATTCCCTGCCAATTTCATGATTCCTGGTCCCACTGGACTTCCACTGGATTCCTACTAGATTCCTGGTTGAGTGCCCAATTCCAGCTGGATTCCCAGCATTTTATTCCAGGTGGATTCCTGCTAGACTCCACCGGGAATTTATGAGTTCAGCAGAAATCCACTGGGAGTCCATATGGACTCCACCAGGAACTAGTGAGTTCACCAGGAATCCACTGGGACCCCACTAGGGCTCCACTAGGAACCAGTAAGTTCACCAGGAATCCACATAGAGTCCAGTGGGACTAGTGTGGCTATTCATTGTTTACTTGTATTTATAGTTCAAAAAACAAATATAGCAAGAATTGAATCTAGGCTCTTCTAATTATCACATGAGAAAACCCAATGGTTGATACCACTAGGCCATCCAAGCTTTGATATTGGGCCAGATTTAATCTCTTATATAACCTTCCAAACCCAAATAGGCACAATATTTAATTACTTGATACATATTACTACACATTTGCGCCATAGTAAGGTGTCATAAAAATACATAAAAAATACTAATATATTTAAAATCTTATTTTCATCACTCAAGTGAGGCAATTGGGATGTGATTTGGTGCAGAAACACAGTACATGTTATTTGTTGAAAAGGTCACATGATTTATTCTCAGTCACCGTGGAGTGACTGTAACATCTTCTCTGCATTCAACAACTCAACCACTCCCACTCGCTCAACTACATGCAACACCAACAGCCTGGTGAGTGGAAATTGTGTCATATTTTTTAACTGTCCCTACTAACTAGATAACTGCACAAATGTGGCTGTGGCATGGCAGATGAAAAAAAAGGTGAGTATTACAAGTTCATATGTATTCTCATGCTGTCCGCACACCCACATACCCTTCTGTTTATATACAGAACCCAAACAAATCTGAATGCAAGGCCCATGGCAGTAACTGGTCAGCATGCAGGACCTGGGTGACGGCGGGCAGGATGACGAAAAGTAAGTAATATATTATGTATATATTTGCTCATGCAATCCACGCACCCACAAACCCTTTAGTTACATACAGAACATGAGGCCCACGGTAGTGATGGATTAGCGCACAGGACCCGAGTGACGACAAGGAAGACAAAAAAATGTTAGTAATACATATATATATGTATTGTCATCCTGTCCGTGCCCCCAGAGCCTTCTGTTTACATACAGAAGAACAGTGGAACACAAGGCCCACAGCAGTGCAGGATGAGCACATGGGACCTGAGTGATGACGAGGAGGACACTGAAAAAAACAAAAGTGAGCATCAACTATGAAAAAACAAAAATCTCATGCAGTCCGCGCACACCCAGACATCTCTGTCTGCATACAGAACGCGAACGGGTCCACCATGTGGCAGATGAAAAAAAAGTGAGACATATATATATCTTATGCTATCTGTGCACCCACAGACCCCTCTGCTTGCATACAAAATGTGACACCCATGGCGGCGAACAGTGAGCATGCGGGCTTGGCAAAGGCATGGGTGACAGAGACATGGATGTGGACAGTGGGGTGAGTGGACTCGAGTCTGGGGCCAGGTGATGAGGAGGGGGGGTGACGAGGATGTAATGGACAGACTAGGCGACAAGGACCAGGACAAGGGGGAGGCCAGGATGCGACTCTGAGTAAAGAGGAGTACACATGTGCACCACTGCCGTCTCACCACACTGCACCACCCATCTCACTGTCACCACACCACTATTTACCCCCACCACTAACACCCTGCTGTCTCATGTAGTGGAGAGCGGGCAGCCTTATGCTGCCCGAAATATTTATTTTATGTTATTTTAATATAAATGTGTTTGTGGTTTAGTGCCAGTTTAAGCACTGAGGGATAGAGCAACAACTTTGTAAACTAACATGGAAGTGATTGAGTGAATGACTTGTTCACTCACTCAAATATTACATTATTATATATAATACATACTTATAATACACCCCACTGGTCGTGCCAAAATCTAGTCCTAAAACTAAAACTATTTCCGCATGGAATTATAGTAGAGAATTAACTTGAGTGTACAGCAGTTTCGGAAAACCTTGCTTGTCATGCAGCCTTTTACTTTACTTTTTTGTAAAATAAATAATGACCAGTGGCTTCACCCAGCTGAATTTGAATGGTGTTTGAAATATTGAAAATGATTTACATTAGAGGTATATAGCTGTATGTCAGTGCTGGAGTGTTGCAGAATGTCATCTAATAGGTCATTAGCATCTACCATAAATGCACTGTCTTGTATGTAAACACAAGTTGACATGTTTGTTTGTGATCCACCCACCACCACCACTATCTTTTTGCTAGCCCCAAGACATCACTGACCCAGATTCCCACTACCTCAACAGACATGCAACACATCACCAGCACCTACAAAAAAAGGTATCTCCATTTTATTTACTATTAACTGCCATACATCATATACTGTACTAAATCAATCAATTGACCACCCCATGTGATGTGTGATGCAAAATATGAATTTACCAATTCACCTACAAGTGTGTGTGATGCATGACAACAGGAAAAATTTACCAGGCATGCTTCACATGCCTGCCAAAATTAAGTGCTATAAGCTTAGGCCAAATGGTATGACTGAAAGTTTATTTTACCACTTCCTCAAAAGTGGTGTGACAAGCATGACATTTTGCTGCCACCAGAGACCCCTGCATGACATGTGACAAGTGAATTGGTTGATTTAGTATAGTATAGAGGGCAGGTAGCCTTAGGATGTCTGCTATACATTTAAATACATTACAACCGTGACATACTAACTAAATAAGTAAGAGACCTATGGGGGTTACCTATAATGGGTCTGGGGACACAAGTTACTCAGGGACACAAAATGAGTACCTATGACTGAACTCACAGTGGGTGTGTACTTGGTTATATTCATCTCTTGTGAATGATATGTCAATGAAATTGACTCAATTGTCTATGAAGTCTATGTAGACTCCGAGTCCTTGTAAACTTTGATACTGTCTTTGGTCTTCAACCCTGCATCAGTAGTTTCTTCAACATGAGTGCCATTGCTTATACTTCAGAACCATCAGCTCTTAGTTTGTATTCATACTAGCATTGTATGACATTTATCATAAGCTCAATCCAATATAGACTCCTGGTAGACTCTGTGTGTAGTCTATATACAGTCCCACTCAAGTCCTTGTAGACTCTCTGAAAAGAATGACTCCTAGCAACTTCAACTGGTTCATACATGTTATGCTTTTTCTTCACAGTTTATATTATCAACAAGCAAAAATCTGATGATGATGAAGAAGAGGAAGAGGAGGACTGTAATTGGATTGTATGACTGAATGTATGATTATGATCAAAAGAACTTGTAAACTTGTGTGAAATCTAGCAGGAATCCACCTGGAATCCGCCTGGAATAACCTGGACTCCACCTGGAATGTAGTTATACATGGCCAGGAATCAACTTACAAATCACCTGGAATTCACCTGGAATGACCCGGAATCCACCTGGAATCCACCTGGAATGTAGTTATACATAGCCAGGAATCAACTTACAAATCACCTGGAATCCACCTGGAAGTATATAATAACTTCTCACACATTGACCAGGAATCCACCTGGAATTATTCCCTATATGTTCCTACTTGATCTGTTTTTTTTTTTCACTTTTTGACTGTTCCTGCTGGAATCCAGTGGGACTAACTGCACTCCAGTAGGATTCCTGGTAGTCCAGCGGGATTCTAGTTAGTCCTATTTGGAATCCAGGGGCCAGTGTCAAGTAGTGGATAAGTGTGATAAGCATAATAAGCACTTTTAAGCATGCTTCAAGTTCAAACTCTTGACCTCAGCAATAACTAATGAGCTACTAGTACAGTTGACAGGTACACAAAAACAACTTGTTAATTTACACTGACAAAGATTACTTATGCAGGTATTTTACACTTGTAACATAGTATTCCATCTTTTGGCTTCAGGTTTTTGGACTTGGCATAATTTTTTTTAAACAGTGCCACATGAACCAAACAAAGCCATGCATTGCCAGCCCATCAACAACAACAACAGCAACAACAACAATGAGGGGCAAAGGTCAAGATAAGTATGTTCTATTTTATTGATTAGTATACTTGAAATATAACTCCACTCAACCACCCCTCTCTTGTGTGCAAACAAGAGGGCTGCACGGCCACCACCACCACCACCTCCCTGCCCTCTCAAAAACAAACAAGAGGGCCGCATGGCCACCTTCTCCTCCTCCCTGCTTTCTTGAAAACAAGTGAGAGGGCTGTCTTGCCCCCTGCTCGCCTACCACTACCTCCGCCTCCACCCTCTCGCATACAAAAGAAAGGGCTGCACAGCCACCACTGCTTCCTCCATGCCCTCTTGAAAATGAACAAGAGGGCCGCATAGCCACCACCACAACCTCCCCACCCTCTCAAAACCAAACAAGAGGGCCATCTCGCCCCCTCCTCACCTTCCACCTCTATCTCTGCCCTTTTGTAAAACTAAATGTATATATGTACATATATATATATTATTTTTTACTTACGTGCTTGGAGGTGCTTGAGGAGTGCTTGAGTTTTCCTTGATTAGTGCTTAATAGTGCTTAATGAATACAAGTTGTGTCTTATACCACTTATGAGAGCTTGAGGATGCTTAATTATTGCTTATGTTACTTGAAAGTGCCTGAATACCCACTGGTGTGAAAAATGATTGGTAAGCAGACATCCTTGGATGTGCTTGAATGTGCTTGAATGTGCTTAAATGTGCTTGGGCTAAGCAGATGTGCTTGGAGTAAGCACTCTCTGTTTAATCCAGAATGGCCTTAAAAGGGCTTGAGGTGCTTGAAACCAATTTCAAGACAATTTAAGCAGATTTAAGCACTTTGGGGTTTTCCTGATGAAGGCTATGGATTGAAACAATGATTGGCAGTTGTTGAGTTTATTTGGTGATCGATTGATAGAAGTCTGATCGATTGTTTGTGGGTTTAGAAATCGGAAGTGTGTTAGGAATGGTGTGTCTTGTGCTTATTAATTCAAATGGAGATTAGGATGAAATCCAATCAGTGGTGGATGGAAATAGATTGGTGGAGCTACCATGTGGCAGGCCGAGTCTGGAGCGGAACACTGTTGTTGTGCCTTGTGATCAAAGAAGATATAATTAAAGAATGACCATGTGGCAATTGTTTATAGGCCATGTGAATGTCTGAAATAAGATGAAAGAATGTTTGAAAAAGGAAACTAGATAGGGGTAAAAGTCACGTCATGACAGAGGTCGTGGCAATGTGGCTGAGTTGTGACTGCATGAGATTACTATTTTTTTTTAAAAAAAAAACAGAAAACAAGATAAATATCACAAAAAAATACTTGAGATGAGACTTGACCAGCGGCAGGGAAATACCCATTCAAACCCACAATACTGTAGGTATGGGTAGCGGTATGCCCAAGGGTATGAAAAGCCAACACCATACCTGTACCTGTGTGACCAGTACCCATCACACCATGGGTTTTCCCATACCCCTGAACAACCCTAACAGGTACTGAGAGAGACACTGGTGACACAGTTGGTGATGGAGCCGAGCCAGGTCAGCTGGGGTTGATATATGGTGAAGTGAGGGCTAGAGGGTCAATTCAGACACTGCTTGTTGAGGATTTGGTTAGAGTCAGAGGGTGTTATTGATTCAGTTTGAATGGCACTGAAAGATTGCAGTTTGTGGTTTGGTTTTGGTGTGAGTGGGAGAGAGTAACTGTTTTGATAAAATACTTGGAACTGATCTTGAGCTTGCTTTTCTCCATGTTCAACAGTAGGGTATAGATTTTGTTGCTCGATCCTTTCCCTCCTGCAGTGTCATATGTGAATCTTGTTTTGCACTTTCCCTTTATAAAATCTCATTATATTTTATATCACCTTTTATATAGCATTTGTACTCCTTCTCTCATTTGCATACACATTATACAAAGCCCATGCAGTGACTCATAGCCACAACACAACCGAATGCATACATTTTGATAACAACTACCCAAAGCTATCACTCATCCGGAAGCCTCAAGATCCCACAGCTGGTTTTCTTTACTGGAGAGCTGAACAGTGACCTACACAGATAAGTCATCAGTAAAAACATGCACAATCTACACTGTGTAGCTCGCAGCAACACTGACAAATGGATCTGTAATTCCCCATGCAGAAGAACCGTCAGGACTTCGAATCCTAAAGACAGAGACACAGTTAAATTAGTTTGTCTACAAGAAGGCATTATGTGAGTGTGAAGGGCAGTGTCTATGACATTCCACCCTTGCTGAGTGTCAGCAAGTGCCACCACATCTTCACTGAGCCATGTAGCAAAAATGTGATTGTCTTGGACAAGCGCCACAGTGGTATCACCCTGGTTCCAAAGTAGCCACTTCCGCACGATCACAGTCAATGTGTCAGAAACATGCAGCAGCAACATACATTCTGGGAATCAGAACCTGAGACAGGAGTCATCAGAAGACCTAGACATTCTTTTCTGTTCTTATTGCTTTTGATATAGTGCTTATTGCTTTTTTAGTCGTTCTTATTGCTTTTTAGTTGGTACTTATTTAGCTTTTGTTGCTTCTCGTGCTTATTGCCTTTTAGTTGGTACTTAACTGGCTTTTGTGGCTTCTTGTACTTATTCCTTCTAATTCTTAGGGCTTTCATTTTATGGAAGTACAGAAAGTACAAATGATTATACAATTCAGTTTTGCCCTACATCTGTTTTCCACAAGATATTGTCTATCAGTTCACAGACACAGACAAATGATGGTTTCCTGACCAAAATATGATTGTGCATATCTTGTGCCGGCACAGGCCTCCAACAAATGTGCATTCCTTCGGACATTGTGTCAGACATCTTGGTGGAATGAATTGATATGCCGATTGGAGGAATTTGAGGTCTGTCCAACAATCTAACCACCTTGCAAAGATTCTGACTTGATTTACTGGGCTCAGCCTAAGGAGACACCTGTTGGTCGCCCTATGGTGGAACAGCCACAGTGGCTATCATGGACCTATGGGTGGTCATCGGTGCCAAACTCATTTGACAGCGGTGACTTGGTCATGTTTGTCGACACCCTGGACTGGTTTCTCCTCAGCCCACATCTGATGAAAAGCAGCAGAGGATCATTCGGGTATGCATCGGTGCAGCTGTGGACTCTCGGCATCGGCATGATATACCAAGACCTTGCTCAACACTTTACCATCAGGGATGAATACCGAGAAGCCTATGAGCAGTGGCACATATGGCCAGGTGCCAGGGCTGGTACCATGAAGACAATGGTAAAGCAGACCTGTCATGTGTTGGATTGGGAAAACATACAGCTGAAGAAGGTGAAGGAACCATCCAGGCCAAGGTGGGCAGCCAATGGGCAGGGACCAGATGAGGCCGGCCCCAGTGGATTGCCGACAATCCAGCTGACCCCGACAGTCATAGTCCACCCGAGGCCGAAGCCAAAGCAACTCCTGAAATCCCTTGTCAGCATCCCCATGGCCGATGATGATGCCGATGATGATGCCGAGACAAGGCCGACCACCCAGCGGAGGCCGACTGTTGTTGTGAATCGAAGGCCGAAAGCTAACGCACTGCCGATATCACCCATCGGCATGACCAGCACAGAGCCTCAACAACCAGCTGGGATCAGAAGGGCAATCCCACCTGCATGAAATGATGAAATGCCTGTCTTGATGACCGAGGCCAAATTGCAGGATGGCATCATCACTCCCCCCCTCTGTGACAAGGCCCCGATGGAGGCTACAACCCATGCCTCTTATTTGTCAGGCCTCTCCATCATGCCTGTCCTCTTGGATCTTCAAAGAGCTCTCCAGTCTTGCCAGGTAATTGTCTTACAATTTCCATGCCGAAAAGACACCAGTACTAACACCTTTTCACTTGTAGCCCTTGGTTGTCACCAAAGTGGTCGGCATGAAGGGCAAGCCCAGATGGCTGACTTGGTCATATACTGATCATCGGCTGCCATCAAAGACATTTGATGACCTCCCCACCTGGCACAAGGTCATTGGCTGGTTCCTGTTGGCACCCCATCTGACCGATGATCAGGAGGCAACCATGAGTCATGCAACTGTCGAGCTGTGGACATTGGGGATGGGGCTCATCATCCATGAATTGGTCAGGATATACCAGGTTCGGGACAACAAGGACATGGATGACTCGGTCCGGCTGATGGTCCTGCATGACTGGGTCATGGTGCAGGATGAGAAGGCGAAGCTGATATTCAAGAGGACGATTGAGTTACTCAGGTCCAAATATACCAAGGAGCACATGGATGTTGACAATGGGCCCCAGCCATCATTGAATGCCATGGTACCCCCAGGTCGGTATACGACACCGACGATCACCGACCCGACAGCCGAGGACCACGGCTCGGCCTCTCAGGGTCCATGGACACGTCAGATCATGAGAGGGTAAATACAAGATCCATGACACGAGAGCATGGTGTGGGCAAGTCTTGGCATGGGGTGAAGCGAAAAATGGACACCGACACAGTGCTCCTAGTCATTGCCGAGGCTGCCGAAATAGCAACATGGGCACCGAAACGCTTAAAACGGGCATAGTCTTTGTTTTAAGTACTTCCCATGTCCTTAGTGTAGCTGCAATGCCTTCGGTGTCTGTTTCTGTACATAAGTCACAAAATGACACCAACTCTTGATGCATCGGTCAGTGCAGGACCTGCTGTTCCTCTGAATTGTTGACTTCATCACAGGTAGAAGACAGAGAAGGAACCCATTCATTGCATTTCTAAGATACAAGGTATATAAAGCAACCAAACAGAAGATAAGAGACTATATGTACAGCAACAATCATAATCTAAGCTAAATGTCTGTGAGCTGAACGCCCTGAGCTGACTACTCTTCGATTTCTCCATCTTCCATCGGCACATCTCCTGTGGTCTTAACATCGTCTTTGACGTTTCCTTCCTCCTCGATCTCCATCTGACCGATGTTGATGTCGTCGTTGACGTTGATTCGATCGGTGGTCAGCTCAGTGTCTACCGTGCACATCGGCTTGGCGTCTGCAGCCGAGATCGGTTCAGCGTTTGGAGTGGGAGTGATCAGGAGGTTGTTGTCGACATCGCTGGATGACCACTCTTCCCTTGATGCTGCTTCGGCATTCGCGGCTATGCCGGTCTGCCATGGTGGGGGTGGGATGGGAATGGGAGCTGGTGATGCCGGGATGATGGTGGGAGAGGGCGTCAGAGCACGATGCACGACTGGCCAAGTCAATACCTTTGACTCAGGCGTGTACTTTGACGGAGTCGGTGCTGATGGCGGCATGGTGTTGCCTCGCATCGGTGTGGAGGGATCCCTGCACCTGAAGTCTGTCACCTTGGCTGCAAGCTGTGGGGTGGCCTGATGTTGGGAGGGCCCCGCCACCACCTCGTTGTCAGTCTCCACTTCACCTTCACCCAGTCTGTCTGCACCTGCTGACGTGCCATCCCTCAGTGGCGTCCCGAACCCGAATCCTTCCTCTATCACCTTCAGCTCCTCAATGCTCTCTTGCCCCTCACCATTCCCTGCAGCCAGGACATAGAGACGCAGGCTCTCGTATGCCCGCTGCATCGCCGACTATTGTGCCTCCAGGTATTAAATCCTGGCCAGGAGAGATGGGATCGACAGGTTGATGTCGGGGTAGTGGGAGTACTCAGTGAACGAGTTCACCGGCCTCATCTCAACACGGAATTCTGTGGTCATCGCATGTGAGTAACAACTATCAGGGAAGAATGTTTCACTCACCTGACGTGTCTTCCCTGTTGCCTGCACTCTTGGCCTTGGACTTGGACTTGGCCTTGGGCGGTCCAGGTGTCGCAACCTTCGGCACCCG
>QLPF01002607.1:0-12149 GCA_003314045.1 Hygrophorus pudorinus
ATACCCATGTAGTACCCGCGGGTATTCCTGTACCCCTGCAATACACTAATGGTGATATTCGGATTCTTGAACATATCAAAATGAGATATCATTATGACTATATAAAAACCTACCTGTGCCGAATGAGCAGTCCCATTGCCTTGGGCACTGTCCTGGTCTAGATATCAGTATGTTCATTGAACATAAGGATATCTCTCTCAATGCGTATCTCAAAATCTGGGACTCCTGCTCTCTGAATTCCTGCTCTCTGAATGAGCATGTTTGTTCTGCTGGATGACCAATAGAGCTTGGCCACTGTCTCATCCAATGTGAATTGGGTGTACCCAATGTAGAGCTGTAGGATTGGAAGGAATGACATAATGATTGTTGTAGTCATGAAAAGGGCCTACAATTGCCTTTTTGAGTGGTTTGAAAGCTTAGTCATGCATCGACTGGTCGATGCACGTGTTCATTGTACTTCTAAATTGGGCATTGCTTAGTCATCCATCGACTGCTCAATGAATTGAGAGAGAAACAGGAATTAGTAGGCAAAAGCAGTTCTCCGGTGGTGAATGCCCAGCATTTTTGTAACTAGGACCACACTATATAGGTTACAAAAAGCATACATAAGGACCCGGAGGGAGGGTCGCGCAAATGAGGGAAAGGTTCGAAATGCAGACACTGACAATTGTCCCTGGTTTATTGTCCAGTTAATGCTCACAGGTAAAGCATGACCTTGGCAAAAATCGTGAGATAGGTAGAGAAATTCTACTCAATTAGATTACAAGAAATAAATATACAAACTCAATTAAATGGACTTGCTGTTGTAGCACTTTGCTTAGTCACCCATTGACTGGTTACTATCAATGACAGATTATGATGTATATTAGGAATTATATAGCTATATAGTAATCCACGTTGTTATGCTACCGATAACATTATACAAAGTTACAATAAGAAGTATATAGTAGCAAAATCATACAACACATGCAAAGGATCACATATATTAATTGCTTGGTCCCCCCCGGAAACCCGCTACATAGTTGCAGTGCTTCCCACACCATGTATGAGTCTCCCTGACTCGGTCTACCTGTCGATGTTTGCAGGGAAGGAGGTGGTTCCGCCTGTCATATTGTGCATGAGGACAGGGCAATTTGTGTCCTTGGCGGGTACGGCTGCATATGTACACCCGCGTCCAAATTTCATACATCTAAATGTTGAGTTCGATTTGAATAGCTCTACAGAACAATGAATGGGGCTCACTCACTTCGTTCAAATTCGATCGTATTTTTGCAAGAGCTGCAAGGTAACGGGAGTGTGTTTCGAAAGTCTGTACAAGTTTGTTTTAGTTCTGTGTAATCAGTTTGAACGATTGTGGATGCTGACCTGCTTGCTTGTGTTCAATCAAGATCGTCTGTGAGTTGTTGCGACCACAGGAAGTTCCTGAGTAGACTACTTTACTGTGAAAACACAGAAATAAAATTTGACTAATGGATAATTTCCCCTGTTGGTAGTGCCAGCAGCATATATTCTTGGCGATGCAGCACATCCCGCACTACTAGCTCGGTGGGCCTGGCGGCTACATCCCATTTCACTTACCCAGGAAAGTGGGGATACCATTTACACAATGTTTTGATTCGGATTGAATCCCATTCTTCCATGTCATATCATTTGATTGGTAGATGGGGGACAATCAGTAATAAATTAATGCCCGAATGCAGATGCATAGGCGTGATATATCTGTTTTGCCCCAGTTGCCCTGCCTCAGAGGCCAGACCTCGGGGCATTCTTTCTGGCATCTAGTGGATGTGTGTTGTTAGTTGATTACTAATTATTTGTTCATGTTGGTCACCTGCCACATGTGGCTTCGACCAGTCGGTCCAGTACTAATCATGTTCCTAATTTAGATTTGAATCGACCAGTTGGTGTATTACTAAGCATTTGTTCATGTTTGTACCAAATTAACTAATTGGGTGTTTGATGCGCTTCCTTGCAACTTTACTCTTTATCCCATTCAACAACACAATGTCTACTCCCTCATCCCAAACAGAACTTTACAAATCAGATCAGTACCGTACACACATCTGGTGATATCCTATGGAATCAGGCTCCTGTCATCCAGCAGTGGCCTTGGGAGAACGGTCTGCCACTACACCATGGATCATTGGCATAATCAATGCATGAGAGCCTCAGTGAGGTGGAAGAGGGTTCTTTTCAGATGATGGTCCTAGTGAGCAATCCATTAGGTGGCATGTTTCATTGTGGTGACATCAAAGTATAGAGATTTGCAGATGCACTGGATGCATACGATTTCCGTGGATCCTTTGAACACATGCACTGCGATTTCACATGGGAATATCTTGGGGGTGGAAATGACACATCGTGGGCACATGAATTAATCCTCAAGCCTGATCACTGGAGCGAATACACCACTTTTTTTGTGAGTTATAACATTTCGATGATGCAGACAATAAATTGAAGCCATGTGTTTGCAGTGCCTGCAATCCCATCTGCACCCACCACAAATATAAGGACTGAACCTCAGATTCCAGGGCCATCATTAGTAAGTGATGTCATTTTTTGTGCATTATTGTGGCTTACCTGAGCACAGCAGTCATGGGTTGGCCAGCATGGTCATGCTGCTTCTGAGGTGCCCTCAAATGCCACTAGAAAGTTGGGTGGGTCACATGGCACATCATGGCAGATGCTGAGGTGGATTTTGGAAGAGTGGGCTAGGCAAGCAGCACTAGCAGAAGTTGGGAAAGGAAAGCAGAGGGCGAAGGCCCTGGAGTATGATATGCAAGAGGAGGCTTGAGCAGGAAGACGTGGATCCACATCATTCCACCACGCCACAGCAGAGCACTGCCTTCTTCAGTGTTTCAGGGAGTTGACAGAACACTCAATCTGCCAGCCTTAACCAGGATGACAATTCGCAGAGTGAGCATCCACACCTTGACCAGTCCTCGATCACAACGACGATTTGGAGAGTGGAGGTGATGTACCACAAGCAGCCCCTGCTCGGGAGGAAGGGATGGAATCAGATGGGACCCAAGCTGCCACAATGATGGGAAAGGGGGCTGTTGTGGTACATCCAAAACATACATCGGCTCATGCTGCTGCATTGGCCACAGGGAAAAAGGATGTGATGGCACCGTCAGAACAAGATGCTCGTCATGACCGAGGGCACAAGAAAAAGCAGAAGAAAAGGACTGGTCAACAGAAGACTGTGGGGCACACTGGTGATGGTCCCATGATTGCTAGATTGCAAGTGGATCTGCAGACGTTGAAGAAGTCAGATCTGTTTTCTCTCAAGAACTGCATGGTAAGTCCTTTGAGTAGGAATGAAACACACTGTGGCTGACAATTTTTCCAGCTGACAGAGTCATTTGAGATCACACTATTTGGTGCGGATAGGGAAATGCCCCCACACATTCATCAATTTAGATGTCCCAAATCATCGGTAAGCAACAATGGAAGTTATGTTGGCTCTGGCTGACATATCATAATCTTAGAAATCATATGAAGTTGCTCTGATCAAGGACATCCAGCAGAGTGTCGAGGGCCTATATCAGAACGGACGTCCTCTGTATCAACTTGATAGTGCCAGATTGACGTCCTATAAGCACTTGTGGGATGTTTCATCCATTTTGTTGTCGATGCAGCCGACTTCAAGACAATGCAGCCTCGGGAGATCCAAGAGGTCTTTCAATATAGACACATATTAGTTTTGGGAGTTGAGACTGAAAAGATGCAGTTTGACCATCAGGGTCTATCATCTTTGGGATCACTAACGTGACCAAGATATGTCCAAGGTGAGTGTTTGACAACATTCAGTTGCATTTGTTTGTCATCTGACACTGGCGCTCAGTGTCAGCGTTGCAAACCCAAGAGATGCCAGACACAGCCTTGAAAACCGGCACACTTATGGACATGTACAAGCTATTGCAGGATCCAAAAAATCAACATATTGGATATCCTGATGGGAGATGTGTCTACGCCAGTACTGCCACAGTATAGGTATGTTTTGTAATGGAGTCTCCATGAATGTGACAGTGACAGATCGGTATGATCCAGACATATTGCTAGTAACGAGCAGGCGATGCAAGTTACACGGGGCATGAAAGGTATCACCTCTATCCACCCACTCCATGACAAGACGATCTGGGGGACCACTGCACTGAAACACTGTGTGTCATGGCAACATGTCGATGATGAGGGATTTGGTACCGTCATAACCAATATGGTGGGGACCCAGTATTGGGTTTTGGCACACCAACATCATGACAGTGACAGTCACTCTGGTATGGATTTTGGTTCTGCGATGGCATTCGGTCAAACTCTACAGCCAATGTCAGCATATGATGACATCTTTGAGCATGAAGGTGTACTTCTGGAGCCAGGTTCTGTGCTGTAAGTTTATGTTTCTGTTGTGTACACCATATACTGAATGTCTTTCTAGTTTCATGAGACCGTCGACGCCACACTATGTGCTCACTGTCGCTGACTCCATAACATACGGCCGCCACTTCTACTGCACATCAACTATCTCAGATAGCGTGTATGGAATTGTTCACTCATTTGTTCTTGGACTGTCAGTGACCAATGTCCTGCACGAAAATACGAAAACTCTCATGAGGAGGATAATGGCAATGTGGTACGTCCACTTTGTGGATGGGGAAAAGGAGTCACCGGGTGAGTTCTACTTATGGTACTTGAAAGCCACATGGGATTGAAGTATTCATAGTTATGGAGCCCCACTTCCCTGACATCATAACATTGACAGGTTTCTGTGACCTGATGGCCTTGGGAAACCTGTGTGAGCTTGGGTTGATTCTCGACCAGGAATCATACATGCGGGAGTTGTCTCCAGATGATGTTGAAGAATCAGTGGTCGCACGCTGGCACTATCGCCAGATTCAGATTTGGTTCAACAAAATGTACACGATCACTGTCAGGGGGTTGCTTGTTGTTCCGACATCGGTCTTCCGGCGCTCTCTGGTCGAATTTGGAGTAGCACTTGTGAATCACAAGTACCTGTTCACTGATGAGTCTCCCCTGGTGGAGAGATGGATGTGAACAAACATGTGTTCGCATTCATAGATGAAGAACACCCTGAGCTGGTGGATACCTTCACTGCACTACTGGGCAAGTCTCATCAACAATTCTCTTGGAGTGGGCCGGAGATCAAGATCAGGTGGCGGGAAGCTGATGATGTGTCGAGGGAGTCATTTGACTTTGAGGATTTCCAGCTATTTCCAAGTGAGGAATCAGAAGCAGAATATACCCCTGACATCAGTGGGTAAGCGAAAGGTGATGATACCGACAGGTATGCAGTTTCCAGTTGATGATATCAGAGTAGTTTACTAATGATCTTGCAGAGGGCGGTGAAGCTGAACCTGGGGCAAAACATCGTCGGAAGGCTCAAGACTGAAGGAGTGTTGATGCATTATCTTGGTTGATTTCTATTCCTTTTTAATGTGCATTATAAAGCAATACATACATGGTGTCAACAAGTCTGGATAAAGATAGGTCAATGTGCAATAACAGCAGAATCATAGGTGTTAGCCCACCTGCAGACTGAAGGGCCAACAGGCATTCACCGTGAGGTAATACAATATCTGACATATGTGCCAACACATATGCACCATACAATATCATAATATTTGGTTGATGGGCCAACAGGAAATGCGCAGGGAATAATATAATATTGATTGATGGGCTGACACACATTTGCTGTACAATAAGATAACTATGGGCCGACATGCAATTTGCAGACAATAGTATAATATTTGGGTGTCAGCCGATCCATAATGAGTATATTCACTAATGGGCCGACACGCATTCACCGTGAAGTCATATAATATTTGCTTGATGGGCCGACATGAATGTATAATATTTGGGTGTCGGCCGATCCGTAGTGAGTATAGCCACTAGTGGGCCGACACGCATCCACCGTGAAGTCATATAATATTTGCTTGATGGGCCGACACAAATGCGCCGTACAATATTATAATATTTCATTGATGGGCCCACATGCAATTCGCAGACAATAGTATAATATTTTAGGTGTCAGCCAATCTGTAGTGAGTATATTCACTAATGGGCTGACATGCACTCACCGTGAAGTAATATAATATTTGCTTGATGGGCCGACACGAATGTGCCATACAATATTATAATATTTCATTGATGGGCCCACACACAATGTGTGGACAATAGTATAATATTTGGGTGTCAGCTGATCTGTAATGAGTATATTCAAGAATAGTATAATACTTTAGGTGTCAGCCGATCCGTAGTGAGTATAGTCACTGATGGACTGACACGCATTTACCGTGAAGTGATATAATATTTGACAGATCGGCTGACACGCAATAATCGGTGGATAATATAATATTTTATGTTTGGCCCACCTGCATTGAGTATACTGACAAATTGGCCAACACGCAATATAATATGAATTAGTTGATGTGGGCTGACATGCAATTCCCAGTTAAACTCTTTATTAGTCATCACGCTTTGAGTGTTCAAAATTGACTGCATTGGCTGAGGCCTTCACCATTCGTGAATGTGCTTGAGTTTGTCCTCATCAGGTATTATGCCATCATTAGTAATTATGTGACCTAAACAGTCCATTCGCATGGAATATAAGTCCACTTTTTTAGCACTTAGAAATAAGTGACTTTCATGCAGCTTGTCAAATACGAGCTGTAGATGTCGTTCATGATTCTCTAGGCTATTAGAGAATATGAATATATCATCTAGATATATGTGCACAAACCGTCCTATATATTCTCAGAATATATATGTCGTTAAACATTGAAATGTAGAAGGTGCGTTACAATCACCTTGTTGGACTACATAGCTCATTAATGTACCGAAAACGGTAGCAAATGCTGTTTTAGGCACATCTGACTCTCTGATGCGTACTTGTTCATATGCATCAGACATGTCCAGTTTGGTACGGTACATACCGTGAGCCACATCATGACGGATACCATCTTGATCTAGGAAAGGAGTGATGTCCTTCATGGTATTTTCATTGCGCTTGCATGCATCTACCACGGTCCTTAATCGTCTGTCTTTCTTGTAGACGCATAATAGTGGTGCTGCACTATCTGTCATGGTTCGCTTCCACCATCCAGCCTTCTCATATTGGGCTACCTTCTCTACTAGCTCGGGGTGGAGCACATCCGGACATCTTGGCATGTGATATGAAGGTTTATAGCTTTCGTCAATGAAATTTATTTCATGCAAAATTTCCTGTATGGGAGGCATTTCTAGAGGAACTGGGATGGTTAGGTCCTTTATCCTCTCTGTCCATTTCTGGATCAGTATTACACAAGCTTTCATGTCTATTAATGGCTGTCTGCTGGTATGTTTATTGTGAACTTGTGTGTTCACTTGTTCACTTGGCAATTTGCCATGATCTGCTGTTGGCTTTTCATTGTGACCTTCAACTCACTTCAGCTTTGGATCCTTGCTGGATCCTGCTACCGCATTGCAGTGAAGTTTAGTCGGCATAGCTGTAGGCTGCTTAGCCCTTTTTATTTGCATTTCCAGGCCAGCCTGTGGCCTTGATATGACCATTTCTTTTTCTTTGCCTTTGCCGGCAATATTATTTTTTATAACCTTTTGGGTTATGACCGTGTTGACGGCTCTTTTTATCATAGAAGCCGTATTAGCTTCGACTTTTATGTCCACCATTGGTGGTTTATATAGCTGTATTAGCTTCTTCCCCCCTTTTGGGGAACCAAAGTTGCCTATATGCTCGACATGGCATTCGCCATTTATTATAAATGCTGCACATTGTTCCTCTCTGAAGTCGAGCACAACCTTATGCTTGCGCATAAATCCTGATCCTAGTATGATATCATACTGGTCTAGGTTTGCTACATCTACGTAGTGTTCGGGATTGAACTTGCCTAGTTCTAACTTAGCTCTATAGCCATAGTTAATTCAAGAGCAACTGCCTTGGGTTGCCATTTGCAGACCTACTGGGTTTTCCAGTTCAAAGGGTATTTCACCCATAGTGGCTAGATAGTCCGGGGATACCATATCCATGGTACAGCCGGTGTCTATCAGGACATGTGCTTTATATCCGTTGATATAAATATATCTGCTGAGTGAGAGTGGTTTTTCAAAATTCCTTTCTGGCTGTTTGCCAGGTAACGATTTGCGCGATGCTCACGTCCTATACACTGTAAGAGGTGTGTCAGACAGTGTAATTGCTGTGCGTGCATGTGCCTCGTATTGAGGCTCAAGTGGTATTACCACTGACGCATATGAGGATACATGGTGTTCCTCTTTGTTGGGTTGATAGCCCATGTCATTTGGACTATATTCATTGGAGCTATCGCCCGTGTATTCATTCATGTCTTCGACATGTTCTTGACCATTTAACTGGTTATGATTGATTTCATGGACTTCCATGTCCTCTTCTGAGTACAACTCGGGATCATACTGTTCACCTTCTGGTGATTCACCCAATGTTGGGTTTTTGTCATTTTGATCCGTGATTACTTGAGCTACAGCTGCTCTCGGTTGTACCGGATAAGGGCAGTTGGGGACTATGTGTCCCATACCGTTACATCAGTAACACCTCAAGTTTGACTTGTCGGTCAATTTAGGCTTCGCGGTTGGAGCCTGTGTGTTTCCAGATGCAGCTGTATGCTGTTGATTAGACCGGTTAGGTCCTTTACTAAATGGCACTAAACCATTAGTTGTCCTGTTGACGAAGGACTGATTACTCGGTTTCTTCGTATATCCATTGGATTTATATGACAGCTTCTGAGGCTGATATTTAGTTACAGTAGCCATAAGGTTACTACTATTTGTCGAGGGTTTACTTGTAGTATTTGAGCTTGCGCTAGATTTTCCTCGGCTTGCATAGGACCGAGCTTCCTCTACTTGCTGTGCGACCCTTAGCAGGTCATCTATAGTAGATTGTTCAGTGGTATAACTGTTTTCTAATATCCAGTTGGATATGTGGTCATTGAGACCAACCAGGAATTACCTTCTAATGCAATATTTATCTGGTAACTCTACCATTCGTTGGGCAAACGCCCGTAAAGAATTGTAGAATTCTATTACAGTTGACTTATTCTGCATTAATGCATCAAATTTGTCCGCTGCATCCTGGCTAGAGGATTGATGAATGAAATGTTCTCTTAACGCTCGTACTATGTTGTCAAACGTCCATATGTCAGCATCGACATCATTTGTATCAATAGTTTGTTCAAACCATTCTATTGCTGCACCTGTGAGGGTAGTACCAAGCAGGTTTACCCTCAATTGGTCGGTATCTGTAGTTAGCAGTTGGTATATCTTGAAGTGCCTTAGCAGGGCCGCAAGATATTTTTCAAAATCTGCTTGAGTTGTTTTGCCCTTATAAGAGGGTAATGATAGTTTCAAACCTATTTTGCTCACTTGTACTGAGCAAGGAGTTTCATTATATGTGGCATCATATGCTGCATGTATCATAGTGATTACTCGCTCTGATGTCGCATTAACAACAGATGTGATTGGCTTAGCACCGCAGTCGAGCCTGTGTGTGCTTATACCTGCAGTGGTATCTAACCTATTGGTATCAAATGTCACCAATGACTTACAAGGTCCTTGACTTTGTGGAAACTCTGCATTAGAGTTGTTTTGCAATACCCTATTATGGGGAATATGAGCGCTGCTTGCGCTTATGGACGCGGGTACGTTGTGTCCGGTTATTAACTTAGACAGTTGAAGTATCAACAGCTTCTGCTGTGAGACTTTTCACCTATGTGTGGTAGTTTCAGCCATAGGCTGTTTATTGGCCATGGCCTTTTCATCATAGATGGCTTGTCGAGCTATCTCATTTATCTGACTATTGTAATCTTCAACAGATTCTTCTCCTTGTCGACAGGTTTGCTGGTCTAATCGACCAGTTATTATTGATTCTCGCTTTGTGAACACTTCACGTTCTACGTGTAAAGCTGAAATAGCTTCCTGTTGTAGTTCGTTCGTATTGGCTACTGGCCTATACGATATTCACCTCAAACGTGGTAGCCTTGACAGATTGAGACAATCTTGTTTCAGTGCAGCAGCAAACAGTGGGAGGAGGAAAAGCGGATATTGAAAAACAAAAACACATTGATACATTGCTTTGTTTATATTTGTTGTGATGGACAAACAATTAAACAAAGTCGTGTCAGTCACATGCATCGACCAGTCAATGTATGACTAAGCACATGTAGTTATTGACATTGTACTGAATGACTGATCATATGTAGCATCTGATGACTAAGCCTTGATCTGTTATCTTGATGGAGTACGTCGATGGCAATTCTTCAATGTATATGGTACTGATTGTGCCTCTTTAAAGTCAATCAGTGGACCTCCCTACCTATATGTGGCAACTCTTCATGGTCAATATGGTGCACTGGACCAGTTTTATGACCAGGACAGACACAATTGTCCCACTGACCCTGCAGTCAAGAAAGAGCAGATCCTGTGGGGACCAGCCTGTTACTGTGCCAAACATGTGCTCATTCATACTACTTCTCCACCAGGAAATATTTGCATAATACGATTTGCAACATGCAAACAAAGATAAACAGCAAACTGCATCAAAGGGGAGAACCGACAACTGCAAAAGAGTTTGCCTATATTGTTCTCATTATTGTAGCGGCTGTGCTTAATCCCTGTATGTCCCACATTCCTTCTTATTTCGCCATGGGATTTAAAAGCTGCTCAGTTTACACTGAATGGGATGTTACACAATATGCAGAGCGGGTTAAACTGTCGAAAGTGAACCTGGATGGAACAAGAGCAAGCAGCGATATCGCTTTATCAAATTATTTCAAACAGGCGGAATTCAGAGATATTGATAAACTGGCGACCATTATGGATCGGCATGGCAAGATTATGGCTTGGCACCTCCCGCTGATTTTGTGCAATCACCACATTGTATGTGACCTTGCCACAGAAATTAGGCCCATATAAAATCAATCATTTCTATCACAGGACGACTTCAACCACGCAGTGCTTGGAATCAGGTGCCTGTTGGAGAGATCCTTGTGCAGATATGTATCGGGATCAACATGGTGTGGCACTGGATTCAAGCTAGAACCGTCTGAAGCTCTCTTTCAGCAGATATGTCACCGCGGTGGTTCATGCAGTGACAACAGGTATCCATTCTTCTTCATTTTCCCAGAAATCCAGCTGACAGAAATGATGTGTAGCATATACAAGATGATATCTTCCCATCAAGTGACCTCCACACTGATGAGGGTGCTGCGTTCTTGATATCGATCATGAACAGGGAACTCCTCCTCAATTCCATTGCTTGCTTGACTGCCCTGAATTTGTACTTGGCTGCGCGACATGTGGTTTACCAGTCGAAAAACCCTCTCACTTTGGACAATTACCACCCCAACATTGCTCTGTGGCCCACCGTCTATTCCGGGATGCAAATAATTGTCAACCGCTTGACTCTGGGCCATAGGGATCCAGGGGCTGCACCCTCCGATTATGATCTGCTCCTCAGTGTTGGTACTCACACAGAATCACACATTACATTGTGTGATGTCAAGACAAGATTCAGCTACTGCCCAGGAACTGTTATGTATGTGGTCGTGTCATTCAATATGAAGTTCCTGGTTGGGATGGAGGAGAACAGATATGCATTGCACATTATATTCGTGACATTGTGCATGATAGGCTAGAACTAGAGCGGCCTGACTGGGTTCTAGCAGCTGACTATAATCAGTTTATGTCAGCTGGATACCTAGTGCATTGCAGGGGTACAAGAATACCTGCAGGTATTGGGCAGGTATTTCACGCGGGTACGGGTAAGGGTAGTAAAATTTCTACCCAGACTTGTACCCGGACCTGGGAGCTGTACTCGCCCCTCATATTTGTACCCGTCACCTAAAATGTGCGATGGGTCACCAATAATAATATTTGCTATATGTAATGTTATTATAATGAGGCTAGAGTTCTAAGGGGGTAACAATTTTTTGCATTTTGTTCAACCCGCAGGTGTGTCGAATATTCCGCTCACTGTTCCACATTTAAAACTCAGCCGCCACTACTCACTACCACCTGCTACTTGAGACAGCGGTAACTGCAGGCACAAAAAGGTGAGTAATACATAGATTGTATTGTAAACAACTACTAATGATAAATGACAAATC